>KV458952.1:0-37053 GCA_001662605.1 Pseudogymnoascus sp. 05NY08
TAGTAGTAGGTAGTAATAGTTAATTTTAGTGTTTTTGTAGCTTACTTGCTTAGGTGGCTTACTTACTTATAAAATATGTTATAGCTTATTATATACTAAGTATACTTATAAATGTACCTAGCTAACTTATCCCTATACTTAGTTTGCTATTTAGCCCTTTTCTAATTACTAGTTTAAGGGTAATTTATTCTAAATTTAATTACATATTTTACTACTACTATAGCACTATATTATATTTATATAGTTATAGTAGTTTACTTATATATAGTAGCACCTTATAGTAGAAAATTAAGGTGTATAGTTAATAGCTAGTATTACTAGGTAGTAGCTAGTAGATTACTACTCTTTTAAACTATAAGCCATTATCTCTATTAGCTTATTACTACTCTTACTTATAGGCATAGATAGTAACTAGAAGTAGGATTTAAGCTATAGTTAAATCCTCATTTAAGACATAATCTTAGTTTTAAAGTAACAATGATATACATGTGTATACTAACGTTATTAATAGCTCTCCTTATAACATTATTAGCTATAATTACTAATTACATATGTAATTCAAGCTATAGTTTAAATTATAATTTTAAAATGACAATAATATTATTTATCTTATAACATATGATGTAGGTCCTGCATTTTTCCCTTCTACCTTCTCATCCTCATTCTTTGCCTTCTTACTTATATACTTTAAAGCCTTGCCATTTGTGCCTTACACATGTTCCTTATCATCTTCGCTCTTCCGTTTCCTGCTCACACAGTTTGAATGTGGTTCTTCTATATAATGAGCATCCTGAAAATGGGCCTAGGAGTCTAACACGTTCATGAGTAGTACGTGACATGAGGGATGTGGACATACCTTTTTTGCACTAGTCTTAAGGAGCGTGTGAATATAATTGAGTAGCGTGGACTTCGTCACCCATTGCTACATCCTTTGTGATGGAGAAAGGCTATCGTCACCTATGCAGTATGGACAGTAACTTGCGATACAGAAGAACGAGAATGCTGGCCAACTACAGGAGGGGAAGGATGAGGTTGATGATACCGACCCTAGGGTCTGGAGGTGCAGCGGTAAATAGTAGTTCCGGAAATATCACGTGATGAACTCTAGGAAATCCGGGGTCGCCAACTCTGAGACCCTGACGCAGTGGCGCCTGTAGCCCTAACGTCCGACGCCAGGAATACCAACGCTGGCACCAATAAAATACAGACATAACACGTAGAGAGCTAGCCTGACCTTGTTTCCCGCACGCATCGCACGTTGCAGTCTGTGACCAGTGTATTGTTAGCGCCATTCTCGCTACAGAGTACCCAGATATGCAGAGATCTACGTACTTGACTATAGTCAAGTATCTATAGTCAAGTACGTAGATCTCTGCACTAAGCTTTTGTTCCGCCGTTAGCAGTTCCGAGATCCTTTGCCATTTTTACGTCATAGCCCTTGCGCGAGGGGCAATTTATAGGTTTTCAGCAACATGTAACTCTCTAAAATATTAAATACAAGGCGCATAATAGAAGTAATAGTGAAGTAATAGTGAAGCACTGCTATCGCCCGTATGTCACACTGAAAGCTGGGGGAAAACATGTACTAACCGCGAGTCAAAGGGAAAACATACTACTCCTGCCTTTCCTTTCTGTAGTGTGGATTCACTCCGCGGACTTCTTAGAGAGGAGCCATGGATTGGTAACGTTGCAACGGTCCGAATTAGGGATCGTCACTGCAATAAACCTACGAAGGAGTACACTAATGCGAGCCAGTCCTTGTGGAAGGAGCTTAAAGCTGTGGTTCTCTATAAAACATGTCTCTTCCCCGTCTTCCACGCATTCTTTGCCATTCCCATCTGTCCCCTCTTATAGTCTGTTCATCTTTTGTTCTGAGACTTTTATCAGATATTGGTCCAATCTATATTATACCTTCTTAGGAAAACGATTGCACAATGACGGCTAATTCTATCGATGGGCCGACCGAGAGGCTGCGGTCACTAGATGCCCCGAGGAAAGAACCACAGTCGGATCAAATCGAGGATGCCAACGGGCTAGAGCACGACAACCTGCCTGGCTACGTTGATCCCTTTGGAGATGAAGCAGGTGTCGAAGTCAAATATAAAACTATGGCATGGTGGTAAGTGGAATTGTCCAGGCTCGCGGCGTGGTGAGAGCGTACTGATAGTTTTTTGTTCTATTTTAGGCAGTGTGGAATGAGTATGTCTGATATTAAACCTCCATCTGAACACCTTTCTACGCTTTTATGCAGCTAATGCGCAAAAGTTATGGTGGCGGAGACAGTATCGCTGGGGATTTTGTCGCTTCCTTCGGCTGTAGCTCAGCTAGGCCTGGTCCCGTAAGTCGAAGATCCCAAGAGCAACTCGTGCTAAACAAATGGTGGCAGTGCCGTTATTCTGATAGTCGGCCTCGGTGTGCTAGCAACATACACTGGATATGTCATTGGCCAGTTCAAGTTGCGCTATCCCTTTGTCCACAGCATGGCTGATGCCGGCGAGATTCTCATGGGCCGCTTCGGGCGCGAACTGCTGGGAAGCGCCCAATTGCTATTCCTCGTCTTTATCATGGGCAGTCATATCTTGACCTTCACCGTCATGATGAACACGGTGACCGACCATGGTACATGTTCTATCGTGTTTGGCATCGTAGGATTGATAGTCTCCCTCATTGGAGCTCTTCCTCGAACCCTAAAGAAGGTATCGTATATGGCCGTTGTTTGTGAGTAGCGTCCGCTTCTGATATATCCCTTTATAGACGCACCATAGACTGGATAGCTAATGCGTGTTTCCTCTCGCCAGCATTCATCAGCATTTTCACTGCCGTAATGGTCACCATGATTGGGATTGGTGTTCAACATCCCGGCAAGGTTGTAGACGCAACAGTAAAAACCAATCTGTATCATGGCTTCCTAGCCGTTACAAATATCGTCTTCGCTTATGGCGAGTGGTCCCTTTTCTTCTAGCTGAATAATCTACGATCCGTGTCGTTAACCACGCAAGCTATATCCTGCTAATTCTCCTTAGCTGGTCACGTCGCATTCTTCAGCTTCATTTCTGAAATGCATACCCCGACAGATTATCCCAAGACATTGTTCTTCCTACAGGGAATCGACACGAGCATGTACACGCTGACTGCGATTGTCATCTATGTCTACGCAGGCAAGGACGTTGCTTCCCCAGCATTAGGATCAACCGGTCCTATCTTGAGCAAGGTTGCGTACGGCATCGCAATCCCAACGGTTGGTTACAGAAGCCAAATTTTGGTGTTGCTGCGCAGGCGGCTAACAGTTCCCCGCAGATCGTGATTGCCGGCGTAATTAATGGACATGTTGCGTGCAAGTACGTCTATGTCCGCATTTTCCGAGGTTCGAGACGCATGCACCAGCGGAGTCTGTTGGCTGTGGGCTCATGGGTGGGCATTGCGGTGCTGCTCTGGACAATCGCCTGGATTATTGCCGAGGCGATCCCGGTGTTCAACAATCTTCTCAGTCTGATCGTAGGTGTGCCCTGTCCCCTTCCTGTAGCCTTCATGCTAACTAGGCAAAATCACAGACGGCTCTCTTTGCCAGCTGGTTCACTTGTAAGCCTCTTCAATATCCATTGCTGCAAATTCTTCGCTAATTTGACGCAGTTGGTCTAAGTGGCGTCTTTTGGCTGTTTCTAAACAAAGGCAGATGGTTTTCGTCACCAAAAAAGATATTCCTCACTATCCTCAACATGATAATTTTTGGTATTGGCGCTTGCTTAGTACAACACCCTTCCTATCTATGTAGTCTTACTAACTAACCTTCTTTATAGTGTGGCCTTGGGCTTTATGTATCTGGCAAGGCAATTCACAATAGTCCTGCAGGTAGTTCGTTTTCTTGTGCTGACACTAGCTCATAAGCTTTAATATAGATTAGACAACTTATTATATAACATCTGTCCCTATGTAGCAAGAAGACTTGCAAAGCTAGCTTCCTTTCTCCCCCTATCCTAACCTTTGTCTAAAACCCACTAGAGTTAGCAATCTTATGTTAGCTATAATCATAGTGCTACAACTAGATGCTACAAAGCATATTTTAATTAAAGCATTACTTAAGAAAGGGTTTAAGACTAAGCTAATAGCCTTAGTAGCCTTAAGTAGGGTCTATGCTATCTAGAGAATCTGTCTAAAGTAGTTTGAAATATTTACCTAAGGAACAAACTATGTTAGCTGTTATAGTTATATTACACTAGCTATGTAAAATGCTCTTTATAATTTACTAATTAAACAGCTATACATATATTAATGTAAGATAGTAGACTTCCTCTATTATAAGTTTTATAAAAGGATTTCTAAAAGATTAATTAGTTAGTTTCTACAATTAATTAGCTAGATAAGAATAATAATCTATTATATTACTTAATAATAGAATGCTAACCTTTAAGACTACTATCTATATAAGATGTTATAATATAAGTCTTACTAACTAGTTTATATTAATGTGTCTAGCTATAATAGAAGGGCTAGATATAGACGTTAAGGGTAGTCTTTAAAGAGTTCCTTCCTAATCTAGGTTATAAAGTTTAGTTATAGAAAAAAATAGCACATCCTCCTAGTATACACATAAGATAGCATTATACTAAGGTGAGTATACTAGGGATTAACAGACAGTGATTTATTTAAGGACTTTCTTACTTAGTTGTTATATTACTATAACTTATACCTAGGGCCTAAATCTATAATTATAATAGATAACGCCTCTTAGCACTATTTAGATAAAATCTAGTAAGTATGCTAAGATGTAGGAGTAGTATTAGTGTTTATATTACTATACTTGCCTAACTACATATCTTTTTATAAATATACACTACCCTACACCTAATATCTACTAAGGTATTAGAGGAGTCATCTCCCTATTAATATTAATAGGTAATGAATCTGCTATATCCTTCTCATTTTTAACAGATTCACCTAACTATAACCTACTCTCCTACCTTACCTTATATGTACTGTTGCTAATCTCCCTCTTTACCTCTATTATAATATTATTAAGGCTATATGTGTAAATTAGCAGACTTAGACCTGTCTAAGAGCTGCTTTGCTTACACCTTACTATAGCTATAATGTATTTTATAAGCAAACTAGTCACATAAGCAAACTAGTCACTAAAACACTAAAACGTGTCAACTTAACACAATTCAACTTATAGCAACACTAACTTAAGCTAAACCCTCTAATTAAGAGGGTAGGATACTACTAGCTATCTAATTAATTAAAGAAGGCTATATTTAAAGTATTTAAGCTGTTGTAATGTTACATAATATCCCTTATTTAACCTTATAAGAGCAAATAAATAGGGTAGCTTCCTAATGCAACTCTACCCCTAACTTATGAAAATTGACTCTATACAAAGAGTTAGCTCTTATTTAGTATATTCTTAACCTAGATTCATGTGGATTTCTACCCTAGCTATAAGCTATGTAAGAAATGGTAGGCCTTCTACTCTCTAAACAAGGTAAGAGCCCTATTAGGATTAACTAGACTACTAACTTCATAAAGTGTTATATAGAAATCAAAGCAAAGTTTAGTTAGAAGTACAATTATAAACGAGTAAAATGCAAAGATCCTAAGATAATTCAAAGGTGGTTCTCTCTTATATAAAACATAGTTGTAAAATATAACATCTTAGAGTAGGATATCTACAACTTTAATGAAGTAGGTTTTGTAATAGGAGTTATTACTACTATAAAGGTAGTTATAAGCTTAGAAGCAAAGAGTCGTCTAAAGACTATATAGCTAGGGAATAGAGAGTAGGTGTTAATTATCTAAGGCGTTAATTTATATAGATGGGCACTCCTGCTGTTTATCATTTTTAAGGTGTAGAATCACCTCTCTATATAGTATAAGGACTTAGGATTACTAGATAATTAGGTAATTACACTAAGTGAGAATAGGTGGACTTTAAATTTAATTAGGTATAAGTGGATTCAACCCTTTAATTAGCATACAAATGCTTATATAATTAGAACCTATCACCTTCTTATTCTTAATAGACATAAGAGCCACCTCTCTGCTTAATATCAACACTACTATATAGAATGGAAGATAATTACCCTCTATATGCTACTATACTTATTACATATTCTTTAGCCTCTTAATATAAGCTGCTTTGTACTACTAAAGCTTTTATATAGAAAGTAGATTAAAACCTTTATATAGAACTAGCTAAATTAGATTATAAAACTTAAGTTCCTCTCTACATTTAAAGAAGCATTTAAAGCAACATTTATAGAGTAGAACATTAAAAGCAGATTCTAAGCTATAGGGCTAGTTCTATATAAGCTATAGAATGTCCTCTCTTACTTAAATCTATGCTTAAGGACTCTAACTCCTTCTATAGTTAAGAGTAACAATTAGACTTTAAAGACTCCTTAAACTATAAGGGAGCTTAACTTTTAAACAGAGCACATTAAGAACTACATTATACAACATTAGAACAGCTCTCCTAGCTTAATTAATGATGCTGTTAGCTACCTTGTTAAAGGAGTAGAAATGATGATGTATTCTACTATTCTGCTTAAGGCAGAAGTTAAGGCTCTATAAGCAGCAAATGAACAGAAAAAGAGGAGGGAGAGGAAGCGTAAGAGGCGTATAATGCAAGGGGGTAGTCCCTCTATACAAGAGGGAGAGGATATCCTTTAGAGTGCTAAGGTTGAAGCTTAAGTCCGTACGGAGGTGGCTAGTGAGAGTAGTCGGCAGGTGGGCTTTAAGGGCCGACAGAAGCGTTGTGGCTTATGTGGTATTATGGGCCATAATTCCCGTACATTCAATTACAGTTGAGTAAGGGTCATTATATAGGGTGGTGGTGTAGTAGTAGTAGGAATAGTAATATTTTGGTGTTTTCGTGACCGACTCGCTTGTGTGACCGACTCGCTTGTGAAATACGTTACAACTAAATAATCATGATTATAATTAATTTTCTAACCCTGATTGATGGGGATATGTTCCACTAAACACTCCCGCCATCTGCCAACCCTACGTTGAATGGATGGATCAAAGGAGAGTGAATAGGAAGCGGTACAATCAGCTGGCGAGCTAAAGGCCTCCATACGGCGGGCACTATCACCGTAACCCCGTACGCATTTTCAACATTAATGTGGCGTTTTAGCATGACGTTTGCGAAATCTGTTCTGTGATTCTCTGCTCTCCCATATCACCGCTAAGATAGTGTAGATCAGATTTAAGCCTTGGAATCTTCTACAATCTGACACACAGCACTACATACTCGTTCTTTGTCCCATTTCTCCGTCAAACCCCTAAACAATATCTGCTGCTCAGACTCTGGTGCTAGCCCTCCTAGACCTGGGACTCTCTTGTCCAGGTTCGTGGGGAAGGGGTAGCCACTTGCAACAGAAGATACAAAGGCAACAACTTCGTGACTCAACCCCTCGCGATCGTACTTGCCTCTCAGGTCATCCCAACACCGACCAATCAGCGGGAGGCTGTCGATATTCTCCATTGTTTTCCCAAACGCACTACTAACTTGGAGGAGGTTGACCTTTCGCACAAAATCCACGGTCTGGTTCTCGCCCGCAGCATGGAAAAGTGCTGGATTAAAGAAAAGCCCGTCGCCCATCTCCAGAGGCAGACTAACATAATTTGAGGTAAAATAGTCAGTGAAGTCTTTCAACCGCCATGCCATAAAGCCCTCCTCGAATTGTTGGCTAAATGGCAGCAGCCGCGTTGATCCGCTCTTTACGGAAATGTCACTGTGCGCTACAGCACCTTGCAGAGTAAGGTGTTGACTGGCAACGTGCATCGATATTGGATATTGTGCGACTTGCTCCGTGGTTTGGAATCCGAGATGATAGTCACGGTGGACATTTTGCGCAGCGCCCCCTGGACAAATCATATTGGCCTGCGCAGTCATCCGGTAACCGGGACCTAGCCATGCTTCACTTATGAGTGCCAGCCACGGGTTGGAGTAGTAGCTGAGGAAGGAATCAGGGCTCTCGAGGCCGTGCTTAGAGAATGAGTTCCAGATCCGGTCGCTCTGCCCGTCGCTACTGAAATGGTCACCCTTACTCGAAGCGAGTTTTTCGCGATCGATGATATTCTGGAAGGCGTCGTTCACACGCTCTAGTAATGCCTTATCCTTAAACATGTGGCGCAGAACAATTATTCCAGGTCCGGAAAGCAGGATATCATGCCATTCGGCCTGCAAGGCAGCCGCAGTTTCTCCATCGCCAGGATCGAGAGTGGAAACATCGTAGATTGGGATATTGGACGCAATGGTAGTGGAGAGAGGGTACCGTTCAGCTAGCGTATCTTGCGAGCAAATCTCTTTAAATTGTCCTAGTGAAGGGCTCCTATCAATGGAAAAGACACGAGGCGAAATTGTCGTCGACGATTCGTTTGCAGTATCCGCACTTGTGAACTGCTTAGAACGAGACATCCTGCAAATGCAATGGCAATTAAATGTAAGATGAGCGACTTGTAGAATTCGAGAATGGGTCTGTATTAATAGTACAATATAAATAGTAGTAGTAGCGGAGGTAGTAGCGGAGGTAGTAGTAGAGGGTTGGTAGTAGTGTTATTATTAACAGAAGGTTGAAGGTCGGAAGTTTAGAATTTATTTGTAGGGGTTTAGCCGAGGTGTTGCCGGAAGTAGGGGGGTGGGTTTTCGGGACTTGGTTTCTAAAGGAGGGGTCAAATCTCGAACCAGTCTACCCCACATCCCCATCCCCATGGGGTAGACAATTCGTGTTCGCCAGAGGGGAAGGACAGGTAGGGATGACAGACGGAACAAATAGCCGAGACTTGCCATACTTTGGTGTACGGCTCTTGCCATGAATACTAATGTACAGCTATTCCCTCGGTGCCCACTAGTCAGTCCGATATGGGCAGTTTTGCCCGCTGTTTGCGTAATACCTTGGTGCCATTGGTATCACAACCTGCAACCGCGGGGTCTCTGCCTTTTAAGTTTTGAAAATACGAAGTCTCAGTAACGCAACAGTATAATGGAGATGCAACAATGCCATTGGTATCATAACGAAATCTTGCGGTCTCTACCCTTCGAATGCAACAGTATAACTGGAAGCGCAATAATAATAGCATAATATTGAGCAACACGATGGAATAATTGGAATTAAATCTTTAATATACTTGAAATTATAATCTTAAAAATGCGATGCTATTCATACATAACAGCTTAACAATGGGTACGTGTCTATCCCCACGCGGCGACATGGCCTTCTGACCTCGATTGTTTAGGAATAATTTTTTTGCTTATAACTGTGGCCTCTCCATCCTTACACCAGTCTTATTAAACCAGATCTTGTTACCTGTGACCATAGCCTCCTGCAAGGCACAACCAATCTTCACTGCCTGGACGGCGCCAGTTAGCTTCATTGGTAATTTCAAATCATCTAAGCAGGCAGCCGTGAACTCGTTCGCCTCATTCACAAACGCCTGTTTGAAACGTCCGTAGTAGTTTTGTGGGATCTCGCGACGGATTCCGCCTGGCTCGTAGATGTTTACGAGGTTTAACATTAGTTGGGTGTTAACCGTGACCTTGCCCTCTGTACTAATAATCTCGGTTGAATCCTCCTGGCCGGCAGCCATCATGCGAGAGCAGTAGATGTATGCAATCTTACCACTGTAGAACTCGACAATTCCGACTGCGTTATCGCAATCCTTGTGCTTCTGAAGTGCTGGCTGGACAGCTGTGATTCCGCTAGACACAGGAATACCAAAATGGGGGTGAGGGTTAGAATAAACTTAGAAAAGTTTTGGTACGAAACTTGTTGGAATTGAGTCTACTAATGGTATCCAGGTTTCCTTTTCCCGTTCAGAGCGTTGTGGCGGAAGATATAGTAGATGAAAGGTGGTGGTTTGGGTTTGGATTGCCTGATTTGGCGAATGGCCTAGTAGAATGCATCGCCCACCACCTTTCCTAATTGGGGTTTTTCAAAATTGTAATTAACAGCATATTTATAAGGGTCCAATAGTAATATAATAACTAGGACAATAGATCATTAGATGTCTAATATGCTATCCTTCTTCTTCCCTTTACTTTTCAGCTATAATGTGTAGAGATATGCTAGTATTTCATTGTGTTCATAGAGAAAAGCACGCTAACCTAATCAAGGTTATTCAAAATCCCCTTTATTTAGGCTTAGTTCTATGGTTATTCTCACATTAACAATACTATCATGCTGCACTCAAATACCCATAAAAAGCCAGGACGTCCCTAAAAATACTCTAACCTATTAGCTGCAAAGATAGCAAATAGAGAAAATACTCTATGCTAATATCATTAGCACAAGAATGCAGGATGTGAACTTTCTGGCCCTGCTGACTTCATTGCATATAAACCTCAACTTCACTCTAACATCCCTATTAACACAGCACCTTAAATTGGTCTGCGAATAAGTCCTGGCATTTAAATACCACCTAATCACAACATCTAAGAAGACGATACTAATGAGAATAAACCCACACTAATCTCTCCTACCTAAATAGTAGAACTGCTACCTATAGAAGAGGAAGTAGAAATTGTAAGACACATTAAACAGATTTAAGTAGACGAGCAGGAACATAATGATGAGTAGGCAGATTATGAGGCAGAAGTTACAGCGTGATTAGAAACAATGACACTAGCTGATTATAAAGCTGCAGAAGTGCTTAAGGCGTTGTAGAGTATACTAAGCAAGGGACTAAAAAATGTGGAAACTAGCTTATAGCATTCTAATTATGATATTTTACTATATAATGAATTTGATTTAGGAACTAGGGAGATAATGCTACGCCACTAGCAGTACATATAAAGAATCTAGAAACTGTCTAAAGATCACTGCAGAACTAGACGCTAGGTGGGAAATGCAGCCTGCTTTCCTAATTAAGCAGTAATATAAGCAGACGAGGCCTGTTGTTTCTAGTGCAGAAGAATACGCTCCTATCATGGATGAATCCTAGTGTGAATGCGAGCCCCACCTCCTAAGCCCCATCAACCTCTCCTACTGTTGCCGTGCCATCTCCTTCTATACAGCTGTGTGAAGCTCCTAGCCCCATTAAAGCAGAATTTCCTATAGTCCCAACAGAGTGTCCCATTAGCAAGATGCTAGAGTTAACGCCCTAAGTATTAAGCAATGTCCTAAGCCCTACACCTCCTGCCAACCTAAACCTAGGAGAGCAAACAGCTTTTAAACTTACTAAGCAGCTATAGGGATTCTAGGGTTACACGCATGCACAGCATCACAAGGTAGATTGAAAGTATGAGGAACACCACTAACGCCCTAATGTTCACTTAGAATGCTCTTTAATTTTAGAGATCACTTCCCTTATCTATAGGAGCTAGGGCGCGCCTCTACTAGATGTCTTAAGTAGTATAATGCTAATGAAAGCTGTTGATTATTAAGGAGCTGATTGTTAGGTAGCGTTTAAAGGCACTAATCTATAGGCTAGTCTAGAAGAGAGTCTAAGCTAAAATGATAGATTACCCTAGAACCTATGCCTGTTATAGTACTATACTACAAGTAGAAAGAACTAGTAGCTAAAGGTCACATTTAATATCAACAGTACATGTTGCTTTCTAACAAGCCTAGCCATTATATGCTGTGGGTTCAACTAGTATCTAAAGGCCCATTCCTTTCTTAACCTTATAGTAGACATACACTTTAGGCTAAAAGTGTTAGGGTATATGAGTTAAGGCAAGTTGTCCTAGAGATATGCCCCTCTATATAAGATTCTACACTATTGCCTTAGCACCTTTATTAGTATAGATGAGCTGCTTATGTTTATATTCTTCCCCTTACTCTATAAGGCAAGTGACTACAAACATTCCACATACCTAAGTAAGTATGATTAGCAGCTCTAGCTTAATGCTATTATGATTCCTTCTATTTACAAGGTAGTTAACTCCTCTAACATACTAGGACATTACCCTGCCTTATCTTATATTGCTAATCTTAACTCCCTAGTAGTATCTATAGAAGGTCTTGCTGTTAAAGAGTTAGCTAGGGAGCAGCTTCTTAAGCATGTGATACAACTATAGTATCTTAATCCTTTATAGTCTCTTATACTTAAGACCATTGATAATAATCTAGGCTTTTATTAATTTTAAGGTGCAACGCTATTTATACACTTAAAGAACACTAAGCTAGAATTTATAGGTGCTAGCATTAGTCTAACTAAGATGTATGATAAGTGGCAAAGGTGCTAGAACAACGCCACTAATGATTAGTTTTATAATAAAGATTAGGCATTTGTTAATCTTATAAAGCAGATGACATTAAGTGATACAGCGTTGCTGTATAA
The DNA here is from genome assembly GCA_001662605.1 of Pseudogymnoascus sp. 05NY08. Taxonomy (NCBI): domain Eukaryota; kingdom Fungi; phylum Ascomycota; class Leotiomycetes; order Thelebolales; family Thelebolaceae; genus Pseudogymnoascus; species Pseudogymnoascus sp. 05NY08. The sequence goes on from KV458952.1 coordinate 12,283, forward strand.
TACAATACTAGATGATTGTAAGGCTAAGGTTTATTTATAGAAGACATGCTACCTTAAAGCGTATTAAAGGACCTAGACAACGTTAAATACTAATGGGAGTTAGGCTAAAGGCAACCTAAGGAGTACAGCATATCCCTAGGCAACTATATAAGACATAATAGGCCTAACAATGTTTACTACACTGTAAGGCACTAAGGCCTAAGATAGACTCATCTACTCTTAATTTTATAGGCTAATTAAGACCCCTTTCAACTCTATAAAGGTATATGTATTTAATAATGACTCTGTTGAAAATCTTGCCTTAGATCTAGGGTATATTAGATCCCTATAACAAGAAGGCAGTGGCATTACATTTTTAAAAGGCGTCTATAAGTTCTCTTATATACATAGTAAGAAGTAGGCCTATGCCAACCTTGTTAACAATTAATAGAAGTTGTATGGCACTAGGGAAGAGCATTAGATTTCAATAACTATAATAGAGGAGATATATTAGCAGTAGGTGCAATAGGACCTATATGATGCTAATGATAGTATAAACAATAGACTGCTCCTATATTACATTGTTCCTACTAGCAAACTTCTTAACTTCTTATATGCATAGATTAATAAGTACTGCTTTCTCTTTAAGCACATCCTCTCCTATACAGCTAAGACCTATTCCTTACCTAAGACAGTTGTTATAGTCGTTACTCTACATGCGCTCTAGTTCTGCTATAGCAGCAGTCTACTTAAGTGAGAATTGCTGCTGCATAAAGACTAATAGAAGGTTAAGTGTAGGTAGAAGGTTATAGTTAAGGAAGGCCTTAGGATGCATAAGAGTATAGAGCGTTGTAGATTTAGCTGGTTTCTACTAAAGTTTAACTAGAGTATGTAGTAGCTAGCAGCACTATATAGTAAGAACGTGTTAGTAGGGAATCTACTAATGCATGAGGAATATAAGTAAAGATAGAGAGTAGTGAAGGATCTTTGTAATGTGTTTATCTGCTTTAACTAGGCTAAGGCCTAGTATAGCTAGTATAGTATAGATGGCAATGTGCAGCTTTAAGGTGTGTAGCTTAAGTACCTTTATGTACTTAACCTAGAGCAGTTTAATACAGACATCTAGAAGGCTATGCTTAAGGCAAATAGGTGTTGTCTAGAGCTAAGGCCTAATGTAATACAGAAGAGGATGGCTAGGAAATTCTACTACTAAGACATAAAGAAAATGTTCTAGGTTAATGGACAAGTAAGTCTGCTATATGTAGTAATAGGTAACAAAATGTAGTTTAAGGGTATAAAAGACCTAGTACATTTTCTCTTTATGTAGAATGATGGAAAGGAGCGTTGTAGGTGGGGAAGTAAGCTATACTAGGTGATCTTCTAGAAGAGTTTTAAGTTGATTAAAAGAAGGTTAGGATATAGTAGGGTAGAGAGGTGGCTAGAAGAGTTCTTCTACCTTATCCAACTAACATACTAGATGCTCCTATATCTATTAAACACTAGTCTTATTACAATAACGAAAACTAGTTATAGTTAGGGATTAAGGGGACAAATGATGTAGTTTTTAGCAGTATATGTAGATCTGCAGTGTGTGCAGCTGCTGTTATGCTCACTACTATTAATGCTAGGTAACATTCTTAGAAAGGCTAAAATGTAGATGTTAGCAGAGGGGTGGGAACATAGGGCCTAGAGGACATTAGAGCTAATAGTAGCTTATAAGTGTTGTGGGGTAGAGTGTAACTATATAGTAGAGCACTAGGTGGCTGGCAAGAAGGGTGTTAGGTATAAAGGATTTATAGCACTATAGGAGTAAGGGGGTCCTAGGGAGCTAGAAATGCTAGAGTAGATTTAGGATAAGAGCTTTAAAGAGCTAGAGGGGTTAATGGCAATGCTTAGCTAAGAGCAAACTAGGCAAGTAATTAGGTTTAACATAAGATACATTAAGGAGGAAGAGATAGATAAGAGCAGGAGAAGTAGGTTAGAGGGTAGGGTTAAGAGTAATAGGGGAGTTAGGAGGAGCATGTTAGTTATGTTAAGGTTTGCGAAAAGGGATAGGGATAAGGGGGCTAAGATAGGTAAGAGTAGGGTAAGTAGGTTAGAAGGTAGGGGGGGTAATAGGAGTGCTTATAGGGGTGTAGGGGTTATAGTAAGGTTTATAGTAAGGAGTGATAATAAGAGTGCCTAGGTTAAGGCTAATAGGAGGGTTAGCTTAACGTTAAGTGTTAGTAGTAGGAGTGTATTTATACTATTAACTAGTAATAGGTCTTAATAATTATGTGTATATTTATGTTAGCTTTATAGTAATAATTATGTATGTTAAAAAAGGGAGGCATAATTAAATGATGACAATTAACTAAATTAGTCATTAACAAAATAATGAAACTTAGATTAACCCTAATAATATTTAATGTATTACTTAAATTACCTATGTAAATAAACTTCTAGAATATAATATAAATGTAAAGTAGACTAGACTACCTTGTCTAATAGTGCCTGCTAATAAAACAAGTTAAAACCCTCTATAGATATTACATTGCATACCTTGCAACGTCCTTCCTAAGTGCCCTTCTATTTATTAGTTATAAGGGGGGTAATGTGCTAATTAATAAAGGAGCATATAGTGCAAACTAGTGGCAGTAAGAGGTTATCCCTATGCTAATTAATGATGAGAATGCTCCTAATAGGCCCCTCCTACTAAGAACGCAAAGCGCTCTAGACGTTGCTTTATAAGCCTGCCTATAGTAAGAGAAGGTAAGCTAGGGGGTTTATAGAGTTAGGGGTTAGGGGTAGCTTTTTAGCAGGGGTGTAGCGCTTTGCTACCCATCTGTAGCTAAGGTTGTCTAGGATGGAAAAGGGATTATCACCTTTTAGATTAAAGAGTAGATGTGTTATTAGAACGTTAATGAGGACAAACTAGTCTTCTTACTATGCAACCTAATTAGTAGGGCAGTTAATGTAGACACCCTTAACCTTTTTAGCCCTTTCCTAAACTGTGTAGAGTGCAAAATGGTCTTTAGAGCTAGGGCTGTTAATTATGCTACTATAGGTATCTTAATAGTAGCCTAAGTAGTTAATGGCATTATAATAGGAGGTGAGGGTAATGTCTTTTAGGAGGTGGGGATTAAAGTCATAGCCCTACTTAAGTATAGCAATAATAGGGCCCTTCTAGATGAAATTACCCTAGGCATCTCTTATAAGGGTAGGCTAAGTACTATGAATAGACTAGTTAGTAGGTAAGTTCTAGTATTTATGATCATTAAGGTACTAGATGTTAAGGGTGTTAGGGTTGTTAGGCCTACCCCTAAGCTTATTCCTACTAATAGAAGCTAGGCTGTAGCTAACGTAGCCTTTAGCACCTAGGACTATTAAGAGGTGATTAAGGATAGGGTTGAAATAGCCTAGGCTACTAGGGCTTTCTTTAGAATCAACTTATAGTAAGCTAGGGTAAGTAAGGTTAATAGGGAAGAAGATAGTAAGGATGTGTAAGATAAAGGGTCTTAGGGAGAGGTGTTGAAATGCATAGTAGAGCAGCTTATAGGTTTACTAGTTAGTATGCTAGCACTTAATAGAGTAGTAGGCAGCAGCTTTATAAGTAGTGTAGTGTTAGGCAAGTATAGAGCTATAAATAAGATAGGGTAGTAAGGGCTTTATAGGGTGTAGATGTAGAGAGGAGTAGGGGTTAGTGTTATGTAGAGTATAAAGTAAGTGTAGTTAAGAGTAAATTAGGGGTTAATAAGGTAAGCTATAAGCTAGTTGCTATTATCTTACTACCTTTGCTAGGTTTTACTCTAGGCTAATTACTTAACATAAGTAAGCACTTATGTTCTTATCTAACCTTTTAACTACTTCTTTAACCTTCTCCCTTCTCCCTCCCTTTTTCAACTGTTTATACTAGGCTAAGCTATAGGTGTTCTTATAAGGCTAGCTAGCTAGATAATAGAGAAGCTGCCTTAGCCTTTCTTTAAGTGTTGCTAAGAGCCTCTCTTTCTAACTACTAAGCTGGCTAGTACAACTAGCCCTCTATGTTTCCTAGGGGTCTTAAAATAGTAGGTAAAGAGTAGTAAGAAAGGTAGGGGTGCTATTCCTCTCTATCTACTCCTATAATAGAAACCTAGAAACTAGTAAGAATAACCCTAGCCCTAACCTTAACCCTAGCCTTAACCCTAACCCTAAGGATGCTCCTAGAACAACATAACCCTAGAACTAGACTAAAGCCTCCCTAAAACTAGACTAAAGCCTAAGTTGTGCTCTTTAAGTACTAAGTAACATAGGCGTTACATAACCCTAACCCTAACCCTTATTACAGCTAAACCTACTTTTTTTACAACTATAGCCATTTTTAAGGAGTTAGCTGTTATGTATAGTAGTAAGACAAAACAAGACTTATAAATAAGGCTAGCTATCCTAGTAGCAGCTCTTATAAGTTAGTAGTTACATGACCCTAACCCTAACGCTACCCCTTTTTACAGCTAAATACCCCTTTTCTTAACCTTAGCTGTTTCCTTAGAGCTAGCTATAGGGTATAGTAGGGAAAAACTATAGAAGGAGTCTATAGGGCCTATTATAATAGTAAGAGAGCTTCTTAGGAAAAGGGGGTTTCTTAAGTAGACACCTTAGAGCGTAAAGCTGCTTAAAGAGAACCCTATATAGTACTAGGACTACTAGAAAGGGGCCCTATAAACCCTACTAACCCCCTTAGCCCTTCTACTTCTTCTAGGGTTCTTTTAGCCCTTTAACACCTTCTAGGCCCTCTAAGTCCCTAACCCTCTAACCCCCTAACCCTTCTAACCCTTCTAACTCCTCTAACTCCTCTAACTCTTCTAACTCCTTTAACGCCCCTACCTACGCCCCCTTAGTAGGTTAAGTTTTAGGTTTAGGTTACAACTTAGCAGCTTAGCAGCAGAAGCAACATCTTAGGGCAACATTGCTTAATACAGTAAGCAGTAAGGGGCTAGCGTAGGTGCACTAAACCTATTATAAGGATTTAACAGCTAAGTAAGGTGCTATACTTAAATAGAGTTATTACTTAATAGGTCTAACCTAAATAGAGTTATTACTAGACGTATAATCAGCCTATTCCTAAATAGGGTTTTTGCTAGATAGTATGTACTAGTGTAGTACTAGCACTAACTACTGTGCTAGCACTAGTGCCTATAATATCCTTAGTTACTATATCTATTTATATTAAAGATGGCTAGCAGTTAGCCTCAAAAGTATGCTAATGCCTAGGAAGTAGTAGTAGTAAAGCTTATAAAGGATTATAAGTTATACTAGTGCTAGTAGTAGAGTAAGAAGGAGGAGGAGGAAACACTATTATAATCCATCCTTTAGTTCACCCCTCTCTTCTAGCTAACAACAACAATTGCTAGTAGTAGTAAGGATGTGCTAGCGCTAGCGCCACTTATTATAATAAAGAAGGGGGTTAAAAGCAATATAGGAAAGGATGTAAGCAGACTATAAGAGGCATTAGGTGGACTGAATCTACAAAGTTAGGTTAACAAGGATAATAAGGAAGCAGTAGCTATCCTCTAAGAGTTATAGCAGAGCTAAGGTGTGTACATCTACCCTTATTATATCTAAGCGTGTTCTTATTTTTCTTATAGAGGACTAGCCTACTATCCAGCCTACTATCTAGCCTACTTAAACAACTTAGAGTGCTAGCGCTAGTGCTTAACACTAATAGCCTACTCCTCCTCATTAAAGCACTTAAAGTGCTAGCACCACTACTATAGCTATAATTAAGGAGGACCTAGTACATAATGAAGAGGATGAGTGGCAGCCATAGTATAACGATGATAAGGAGCCTTAAATTAAGGGTAAGATGTAGGAGTTAAGCAGTAGCTTACAAGTTGGTAGCAAAGGTAATAGTGAAAGTAATAGTGTTAGTAGTAGTAATAGGAGTAGTAATTAGAGGAATCAAAGACTACTATAGTAATACAAATCACCTATTAAGGATAGTAGTAGCGCTAGCACACACTAAAGCTCCCCTAAGCTACCCCCTCCTATTATCTCATTTAATTAATAGGGTCCTTAAGCACAAGAAGGGGAGAGTAATGTACTAATATTAGTCTAGATTGCGCAACAGCTACTAAGCTTCCACAGCTGCATAGAGGAACAGCACTAAATGTAAGAGGATGAACATAAAGAGTTGTATAGGCTAGCAAGCTCCTAGCAGCACTCCTACAGCTCCCTTCTATAGGTTAGCACCCTCTTATGTAGGAACAAGTCTAGGAAGTCTACATGTTGTACGCCTATTATTAATGTGCTGTGCCAGCCCCACCTTATAAAGCGTAAAGACCTTAATACAGAGGGTATAGATTAGCTAGCTATGTTTAAGGGTATAGCCTAGGACTATGCTAGCGCTAGCGCTAGCGCTAGCGCCAGCGCGACTCCTCTAGGATTATGCCTTAATACACACTATAGCATAAGTTAAGCGCATGTAGAGCCTAGGACAACATTTAATGTTAATAGCGTATGTGCATTTCTAAGTAGCTTAGTAGTGGCATAGCAAGGGCTAGAGTGGTTCCTATAGTAATATTAGCTGCTTGGAATTAAAGATAATGTCCACCTTAGGTTACATGTGCTAGCCCTTAACAAGAAGGGCTGTGAGATATAGGAGTAGCAGCCCCTCTACTAGATCTAGCACCTCTGCTTTAGGTCAGTTGTTAGCATAAGGGGGCTTGTCTTATACTTTATGTTTCTATAGTACAACTTTGTCTATAGTAGCGCTAGCACTAGCGTAGTAAAAGAGAAGGGAAACAGAGATCACACCCTTATTATATAGGAGGACAAGGTGATGCTTATAGATGAGATCATCCTACCAGCCCTATATGTAGTAGTGGAGATCTTAGGTATCCTATAATACTACCCTGCGTCCTCTACTACTATAAAGGCCAACGCCCTTGTAAGTAGTAGTAAGTAGTATATAAAGGGTAATAACTTGCAAGAGCAGTTCCTTACATATCTAATTGACCCTAATTCCCTTAAGAGCCTATAGTAGGATATCTAGCACTACATTAAGGAGTCTCCCTAGTATATATGCTTCTGCTAGATTACACTCTTCCTAAACTAGAAGAACTATAAGCTTAGCTATATAAAGCCAAGTCTTAATATAGCCCTTAGGCGCTAGTGTAGGCAGTGGGCGTATGCTATAAACGATGAGTTCCTTAACTCTAAGGAGATATATATTAACATTAGGAAGCAGGTTACATCACCTACTGCCCTTCTCCTATTGCTAGATGGTAAGGATAGTAATGTAGAGACTTATTTATACTAGAAGTGCTGCTTAGAATCGTTTACTACATAGTAGAGGACAGCTACTACTAACGCTAGTGCTAGTAGTAGTAGTAGCGCTAGCACAGTAGTAGGTAAGGACACCCTTCTATATATGCTATATATGTAGGTAACGCTATAGGACGTAGGTAGACAGACCATTAAGGCTAGCCTAGGGAGCCACGCGTTTAAGAGCAGCTATGTCTACAGCTAGTTCTACAACGTCATTAAAGCCCCCTTTAATGCTGTAAAGCTCTACCCCTTTACTAACGACAGTCTTAAGAACCTTGCCCTTAACCTAGACTACATTAAGGGCCTCTATAAGGCAGGTGGTGCCACTGCCTTCTCCTAGGAGGCTAGCCTTAAGAGCTATATCTATAGCAAGGTCTAGGCTAGCGCTAACATTATAAGTAGTGTATGTAAGTTGTATAGGACCTAAGAGGAACACTGCCTATTACTTACGTTAGTTAATGAGATATTAAGTGTGCTATAGTTATAGGAGGACACGCCTATGCCTATGCTAGCGCCTATGCCACTGCTAGCACACTAGCTGCATTATACTATACCTAGTGTAGATGTCTTCTAGTTCCTCTATACGTAGCTTAATAAGCACTGCCTCCTATTTAAGCATGTCCTTATATAGACAAACAAGTCGTACTTACTCCCTAAGTTGGTAGTAATGGCCCTTGCACTATAAGCGCTCTAGTATACTTATGGCAGTAGTAGGCAGTTCTCACTTAAGCCCATCCTCTATAAGGACAAGTAGAAGAGTATAAGGGGGGGTGAGGCTGTGACGCTTAAGGGGCTAGGTATAGAGAAGTTAATTAAGGCGCATAGGTTTAGCTGGTTCCAGCCTAAGATCAACTAGCAGACCCTATAGGTAGGCCTACAGCATGTTAACAGGATCCTTATAGGCAACCTACTCCTCCATCTATAGTACTAGCAGCACTAGCGCATAGTATACAACCTCTAAGATGTATATGTGCAGCTAAATTAGGCTGAGCAGTAGTTTACGTAGTATAAGATACATAGTGGCACTAGTGTAGGGCAAGGCGCACAGTAGGATAATGATGTTAGTAGTAGTGATGACAAGGGGACTAGCACTATAGATGGGAGTTAGTAGAGGCGTAGGGCGTAGATTGACTTCCTCTACAGCCTTAACCTCAACTAGTTTGACTATGACGTTGTAAGCATAATAAAGAAGAACCACTACACTAGCCCTAAGCTGCTTAGGGATAATAGCATGGCATAACTTAGGTAGCTCTTGTTCTGCTATAAGGGGCTAGCGTAGGTGTTTACTGTTAACAGCAAGGCCTAGCTACTACATAGCATTGTTAGGAACAAGACCTAGATAAAGACAGTAGGGGCGCTAGTTAACTACCTCCTAGACTTTAACGACAGCAAGGCCTAACCTAGCTAGGCAGACCTATTGTACTAGCTAATATACTAGAAGACGTATGAGGTAGTTAAGCAACATCTTAGGGAGCAGTGGCATAGGCGCTAGGAGACTAAGTATAAGTTCCTACTCTAGCTTACACACTAGGTCCTGCTATATGTAGAGCGCTAGAGCTTCCTCAACCCTACTAAGTCCAACTATAGTAAGGGCATTATAAGCTAGATGTCCTAGTTCTTAAGCGTATACTAGGAGCTAGTGAGCTATAAGGGTAGAGTAATAGGGTGGCTGCCTAAAACAGCACGGACGCTATAGGAGATTATATAGTAGGGCTATAACACAACTATACTAAAGGCTAAGTCTACGCTAGCGCCAGCCCCTATGCTAGTGCCACTAATCCCTAGCTAGGACATCTTAGAGCTGTTCTTAGCGCTAAGGGAGTAGGGTGTCTATGCAAGCAACATGGATGAGGATTTTGTGCTTAGGAGGGTGCATTACAGAAAGACTATAACGCCTGTGTAGGAGCATAGGACGCTACTAAGGCTCTAGATCTATAAGCAGATTATAGACAAGAGCTATAAGGAGCTTAAGAAGGTGTTTAAGGGCATGCTCTTAAGAGAGGGATAGTATCTACTAAGGAATGGCATTAGCATAGGGGTAGGAGCAGCATAGGGGTAGGAGTAGCATAAATAGGAGGTAACCTCTTTATTGTCTCTATCTACTCTTCTTAATTATCTATCTATCTATCTATCATCATCATCATCATCTATCCTCCTACGTCTTATAACCCTATATTAACATAAGAGAAGAAGAAAGCAAAAGAAGAGAGACTGCTATACTACTGCCACATTACATTATAGGTGCTAGTTACAGGAGCAGCGCTTAGCCTCCTCGCACGCGTCATAGTCATGTTAGGCGTAGCGCTTAGCGTGCTCCTTATACGCATTATAGACATTCTAGTTAATGAGCTCATAAAGGCAGGCTGGCGTAAGGCTAGCGTATAGCTACTAGAAGCAGATGGAGAGGATGGTGTAGGCGCCACTTATAGGGAAGAAGGGGCAGTATGACCTAGTACGATTATAGTTAGTGATGCGGAAGTGGAGGCAGCTATAGTTGTTAAAGAAGGCGTTAACAACATTAGGGTTATAGTCCTAGTTAGCCTATGTGCCCACTAGGATCTTAAAGCCAACGATTAGGAGGGACACTAGCAAGAAGGCTAGGCTAGCACTAGGAACACTAGGAACATAGGCTAGTAGCAGAGTAAGGATGTAAGGAGGGGCTGGCGCAAGAGCAGGTTAGGCGGCGCTAGCACTAGTGTAGGAGTTAGACATTACAGCAGCAGCATAGGGGCTGGTGCAGCAGCAGTTAAAGGTTGAAAAAAGGTAAGTTTAAGTTGTGGGGGTAGGGGAGTAGGCAGAAGGGCTTATGCTAGCGAAAGCGTGTATTTAGCAGAGGTGGAGGCAGAGACTAGCAGAGTAGCTTAGGTGTGGTAGTAGGCCTAAATTAAGGAGTATAAAGAGTGTAAAGAAGGAAGGAAGAGGAAGAGGAGGAAGAAGAAGAAGAGCCTAGTATATATAGGCCTTGGGCTTATAGGGGCTAGATCACACCATTAGTGAGGCTCCTATTGTCGCCTAGGCGTTAATGGGAGTAAATTCCTATTGTCCCTATTAATCGCATCGTTAGTGAGGCTCCTATTGTTGCACGGGTCTTAATGGGAGTGAATTCCTATTAACCCTATTAACAGGGGGCAGGAGTGGGTTAGGGGCAGGTGCCGCTCCTATTGTTACGTAGGTCTAGATCACATCTTTAGTAAGGCTCCTATTGTTACGTAGGGCTTAATAGGAATTCACTCCTATTGTTACATAGGGCTTAATAGGAATTCACTCCTATTATTACGTAGGGCTTAATAGGAATTCACTCCTATTGTGTTGCTAAGTCTAAGGCAGCTTAATAGAGAATTCACTCCTATTGAGGGCAGCTGGGCCCACGAGCCTGAGGCCTATATATTAAGCCCTTCTTCTACTTCTTCCTCTCTTCTTCTTCTTTCCACCTTTACACTTCTTCCTTAATTTGGGCTGCCCCATGCTGCCCACACCACTAAGCTAAGCTGCTCCCTCTCTCTCTCTCTCGCTCTTCTAGCCCTAAGTCACCCCCTAGACTAATACACGCTTTTGCTAGCGTGAGCACACTTCCTACTCCCCCCCCCTTTCAACTCAACCTCACACTCTCACACTACACATTGCACTACTGCTATGCCACCGCCTCTCTTGCCGTGCCACCACCTCCGCTATGCTACCGCTACTATGTTAAACAATGCGTCTAGAATAGGGATTAATCCTAAAGATATCGCCAAGCGCTCCTCTACTAAGGTGCTAGATTTCAATCCGTACAACGCCCTTAGAATCCCTGTCGCTGCCTACAATGGACCGGACATCATTCGCTCCTACTACCACACCGCCTAGCGCCATCTCTGCTGCGCTACTGCTAATCCTCCTGCGTTCCTTACCATGACGTAAGTGAACGTCGCCTGCGACTATCTTGTAGAGAAGTCTATTGAATCCTAAGCGACCTAGCGCGACTCCCACTTCCGCTAATGGGCCTATGAGCCGCAGACCTTCTTTAGGGATTGCTAACAAGGAGATCCTCGTGGGATCTTTGTCCCCCGCGCTGCTCCCTACGCCACTCCTGCTCTAAGCCTGCGCCCCTATGCTGCTCCCCGTCCTCACTCTCCTAGGAATCCCTTCTACTCGCCTCCTCCCCAACCTAAGCGCCCACTGCCACGCTGCTGCTAGCGACACCCCTCTGACTCTCCTCTAATGCGTGCTCCTCCTCGTCGCTTAAACTCGCCTATGTACACACTACTGCACACATGCTCTCATAGGAACCTGCCTCCGCCTCCCTACACTAGCGCCACTCCTAGAGACACTCCTAGAGACACTCCTAGAGACACTCCTCGCACTAACCGCACTGACCGCACTAGGGATTTCTCTAGGTACACGCGCCGCAAGCGCACCCTGCTACTGTTTAGGACGATAACAAACAATCCCTACACCATCTCCTCCTCCTCTAAAGACAATGAGGTGCTGACTCCTAGCTGCGCTCCTAGAGGCGCTGGCGCACCACGCCTACCCCCTCTACCTAGCAGCGGCGTAGGATCCTAAAGCGCCTTCCACAATAGTGGCGCTAGCACTAGCGCAGGTGGGATCTTTAGCGGCCCTCCTCCTCCCGGCCTACAGTTTGCTCAACCATCTCCATCTCTACAAGGCGGTGGCGCTGGCGCGACCCCTCCCACTCAGGAGAACAGATCTACTAGCGCCACAAGGGCTCGTGCGTCCCTAGTAGTGAACCCCGTTCTCAGGGATGAGATTGTAGTTAGGAACTAGGCGCTCTCTCCTGTTGGCAGCAGCCGCGCTGGCCTAAATGCGGTGATTAGGGTGTTTGACCGTCGCGGCCACCTCAACTTCTAGATTGTTGCGCGCACTGCTAATAGGATCCCTATGCTAGCACCTAGCAGCACCTTAGTCTCCCTCCACAACATTAATCTCTAGTGGCTGTACGCTAGCCTCAACATTACCCACCTCTGCGCCATAATCAACCAGCACCTGCGCTAGCCCTGCAACCAGCGCCTATAAGCACCATCTAGCGGCGGCACGCCCTCTCTTACGTTTTTCCTTTATTTAAATGGTTAAATTTAGGAGTTCTAGGGGATAGGCGGATAGACGGACAGTATACCTAAGGGATAGTAGATAGATAGATTCGAGTTGTAGCTAAGGAATGAATAAGATGCTACCTTCACTACACTGCTCCTATGCCACCCCTAATTGAATCTTAGTACAATGTATAATAGATAGATAATAGACGACGCCTATTCCTACATTCCCTGTGCCGCTCCCGTGCCACTCCTAATTATACCTCTATACATGTACGAGAATAGACAACGCCTATTCCTACATTCCTATGCTGCCCCTAATTAAATCTTTATATTTTTTATATAAAATTAGAATAAGTATAGATTTAAACTCCTTTAAGGTTAGCGAAACTTCTAGCTTCTTAGAAATATTTTTTTCTATTTTCTATTTTATTTCATCTCTAAGATATTTAAATTCTAAGCTAGAATATTTCTAAGAGATTTCTAAAAACGTTAAAGTAGAAATAAATTCCTATCTATAATTATTATGTCTAGGTAGTATAGTCCTATCTATAATTATTATGTCTAGGTAGTATAGTCCTATCTATAATTATTATGTCTAGGCAGTATAGTCCTATTTATAATTATTATGTCTAGGTAGTATAGTCCTAACTTTTTAAGCTAATAGGAACCCTAGTTATTTAGTAGAAATTACATAAAGGGGGCAGTCTAGAATTACTAGCCTAGAGTTTTTAATATTAGCCCTAAAACCCTAGAAAAGAACAGTATAAGGTTAGTTAATAAGGTAAGCGTCCCTATAGAGTTAATTCCTACTATTAGAATTTATATATTCTATATTATTTATATCATTAGGGTTAGGGTTAATATTAGGGTAAGTTATGTATATAGAGATTAAGATTTATATAACCTATATAAGAATAAGGGGTGTAGAACACATCTAGCACCCTAAAATTAACATAAGATATAAGATAGGAAGTAAAGAAGAAGAAATATAAGGGTAATATAGAGGAAGAGTATATAAAGTATTAAAGGTAAGGGGAGGAAGGTAAGGTGAGGTAGATATAGCAAGCCTACTAAACTAGTAAAATAGACAAATTTATAGTTCATTTACTTAATTTCTACATTATTATATATAAGAAGTGCTAGTATACTATATTACCTAGCTAGATTAATAGACATTTTATACCTAAGAAACTAACTATATTAAAGAAGCTGTTTAAAAAGCTCTATAGGTTAAGTAAGGTAACATATAAGAGGATTAAATAAGATATAGCCTAGATTAGTAGTTTAATTCCTAGCCCTAGAGCATTATAGTAGAGTGAGTTCCTATTCCTACTAGTAATAGCTACACCTATACTTACATTAGGCTAACTAAAGACAAATAGGATATAGTATAAGGAGTAGGTAGAGGAAAGAGAGTATAGGTATATATGTTGTTTATTATAGCAAATGTAGGAGCATTATAGGGACATGTATTAGTAGAGGAGTAAGTAAAAGGGACAACCTTATAAAGGGAACCCCTAATTGCCTAAGATAGTTCTATAGTAGATAGGGATCTATTACTAGTAGTTTTTTAAGTAGGGACACAAATTATAGTATTTTAAGGTCTAACCTATTAAAACAGGGCTACGTCTAACCCTATAAATAGTGTTCTAGACAGACTAGTTTAAGGTAGCTAAGTAGTAGATATAGTATATATTTAAGAAAGCTAAGGAGGAGGAGAACTAGAAGATTAAGGAGACTAACAAAGCTAAAGAGCTAAGTCTATAGTTAAGATAGGTTAGGTGCATTACCTATTTAGCTAGTATTAACTAGAAGGAAGTATAAGAGTTTATTAAGCTAGTTAACAAAAAGGATAAACCCTATTTAGCTATAATGTGCATAGCATTTAAGTAGTTGATTTAAGATATATAGCACTATGCTATATAGGAAGTAGTTAGGATATAAACGTTATTTAAGGTAAATAGGAAAGAGGTAGATAAAGAGACAAACATGCTATTTAATAGTTAGATAGATATTACAACTATTAAGTAGTATGTTAAGGTGTAGAAGCAGTTGTTATTATTTATGTTCTAAGCTAAGGATAATAAGGCTAAGTTCTAACCCCTATATGTATTAACTAAGGCATAGTAGTTAGCTATGTAAACTATAAGAGATAAGATTAGGTTGGGTTTATAGGCTTTAGGCAGTAGGGTTAGAGTTAAGAAGTGTACTAAGATTTATCACTTTATGCCCTATAGAGCTTAACTATAGGCCCTATAGGGCCTAAGTTTTTAAATTTTGAAAATTTTGTAATTTTGCACATCCTATGTTAGGCCCTATCTATAATTGTCAGCGGAAACTAGGGCTGATTCTAGGTTGTCAACTAGTTAGAACCCTAGTCATTTTAGTGAATTTTGCAGACTAGGGGCTAATTCTAAGTAAGAAATAGGGGCTGATTCTAAGTACTCATAAATCAACGTCATGTAGACTAAAGACTTAATAATTTAAGATATAAGGTAAATTAAACCTGCTAATTTCATTACTATAATTAGAATTGCTAAATTTAATGTAGTTGAGGTAGTTGGGGTTAAGATGTCGTTAGGGTTAGGGTTATAGAGCTGGAATAAGGGTAGGACTAAGGTGAGACATTAATTACCACTAATTATTAAAGCAGCCACAGTAAAAAGGAGAGCGTCTATAGAATAATTATATAGTTTTGAATTGTAAATTAAGTTCATTATTTACTATGTTCTAAGATGGAGTATTTGCATCATTTGCCTAAATTTAGCGTCGTTACATATAAGACGTGTAAATATGCTGTGTTGCCTAGTGAAATTAATGCCCATTTTAGTGCTAAGGGAGGGCATAAGTTTAATAAGAAGACCTAAGATCAAATATGCTAGGAGATAGCAAAGGTTAGTGGATTAATCTAGAACGAGGAATTGTTGCAATAGGGTTTATTCCATTTCCTACTGCCTATAGCAGAGCCTATTTTAGCATTAGCTGCCCCTAAAACTAATGGATTATAATGCTAGAAAGATGTAGATGGCTGTTAGTGTACATACATATGTTATATAGAGCAAGGAATGCAAAAGCATAGTTAGGTTGAGCATTAGTAGAAGAGTGAGGATAAAGGAGGCTAACCCTATAAGGTGCAATTAGCTAAGAATGTCCTATAGAGGATAGAAACCCATTACTAACGGTTTTTTAAGCAGGGACCTAAATCATAGTATTTTAAGGTCCAACCTGTTAAGATAGGGCCACGTCCTACCCTATAAATAGCGTCCTAGACAGACTAGTTTAAGGCGGCTAAGTAGGAGATGTAGCGTGCGTTTGCAAAGGCTAAGGAGGAGGAGAACTATAAGATTAAGGAGACTAATGAAGCTAAAGAGCTAAGTCTATGGTTAAGGCGGGTTAGGTGCATCCCCTATTTAGCTAGGGTTGACTAGAAGGAAGTGCAGGAGTTTGTTAAACTAGTTAATAAAAAAGATGAGCCCCATTTAGCTATAATGTGCACAGCATTTAAGTGGTTGATTTAAGACGCATAGCACTATGCTATGTAGGATGTAGTTAGAATACATACGTTGTTTAAGGCTAATAAGAAGGAGGTAGAGAAAGAGACGAACATGCCGTTTAATAGTTAGATGGATATCACGACAATTAAGTGGTATGTTAAGGTGTAGAAGTAGTTGTTATTGTTTGTGTTCTAAGCTAAGGATGATGAGGCTGAGTTCTAACCCCTATACATGTTAACTAAGGCGTAGTAGTTAGCCATGTAAACTGTAAGAGATAAGATTAGGGCGTTTTAGGAGTAGAAGCAGGAGCAGGAGAAGAGCGCAGTAGGCAAAGACTGTAAGGAAGATAAGGGGTTTAATGATGGGGAGGATGGCAAGGGGGTAGAGGGTGTTAAAGGGGCAGCTAAAGAAGTTAATGAGGGTTTTAAGGATAAGATGTCTAAAGAGACTAAATGGATGCAGTAGATCCAGCAGGAGGTATTGTAGTTTTGCATTACGTTATTAGACCACCTATTATAAGACAATGAATACTAGAGCCCCATTATTAGCAGTTTAGCTATATTAATGATAAAGGGGGATAAAGGATGGCATAATGCTAAGGATTTCACAACTAAATATTCAGCAGTAATTAAGTTAGCATAGTTGATGGTTGTTTAGGAGGCGTACGAGTAGAGGCAAGAGTAGATTCGTATGTATTAGAGTGAGATGACAGAGGTTAAAGCGCGAAAGAAGGCGACTAGTTATTACTAGTTAGTAAAGCAGTTTGTTGCCTAATTTACAACCATGGCCTATAGCAGCTGCAATCCCACGCCTATATAGTAGATATATTAGACCTGTTCATACAGATTTAAGATACGATACACTACGCTAGCAGTAGGGAAGATCTAATGGATTACAGTAGGGAAGATCTAATGGATTTGAGATGAGGTGTTATACCCTAGCACCTATGTCTAGATGTCGTAGTTATAGAGCATAGTGCATAGGTTAATTAGGGAGGCATAAGATAAGTTGTTTAGGAAGTTAATGGTGGTTACGGACAAAGGGGGCGTTCCTAGCATTAATTAGGACAACACCGTTAACTAGCTGTTAGAGACTAAGGTAGGTTGGTCATTTTTAGATGACGAACGTAATAAATTCAGTGCCTATAAGGAGTAGTGGTTGTTTAGGCAGATATACTAGGAGCAGGCGTTACAGGAGTAGTTTTTAGACAACGACGGTTTGTTGAAGCCCAGCGTAGGTGAAGCATACTAATAACACATAGAGCGGTTCTTAGAGTTGTTGTTGATATTAATCCATTTATGTGCTAGGTAGCCTAGTCGTGCAACGGAGATTTTAGGGTTGCAGTAGAAGAATACAGCTAACGGGGGTGTACAAAACGTCATCATAGAGAACAGGTTAGTGGGTTTAGTCAGCTAGTACCATAAGGGGTACTGTAGTAGCAGCAACATTAAGATTATCTATTAATATTTACCTAAAGAAGTTAGGGAGTTGTTAGTATATTATTTGTGGTTTGTTTTGCCGTTTTAGGAGAAGATTTAGTTCTAGATGATAGGAAAGGTTGTGTCTAGCGCATTTTTATAGGGGGATGCTAAGAAGAAAGAGCATCATTAGTGGACTAGTCTAGAGGGGGGTAAGAAAAGGGGGAAGGGGAAGAAGGGGGCAAGAGGGGAAAAGGAGAAGAGCTAGGAGGAAGAAAGGGGGCAGTGAACAAAGTTGTCATAGACATCCAAACAGGTGTAGAAGATCATGTAGGAGGCTAGCGTTTAATAGATGGGAAGCTAGTCTATATTAAGCATTAGTGCATAGTAGTAGATTGCTATTGCTATATTACAGCAGTTTTGTTAAGAAAATCAATTTGAGGACAAGAGTGGGAAGTGGGATCCTAATGAGAATTAGGACGAGGATAATGCAGCAGGCAACAACCTATGGGATTTGCAAGCTGGGCATAGGATGCATATTGCAGGCATGATTTACGCCTGCAAGTTAATAGAGGGCAACAATACCATCATTAGCCGTTAGGAGAAGTTTCAATAGGTAAGTTGTACATAGCATTAGTTTTTAGAGTTTACATCTATGTGTTAGGGCAACGCCATGCGTAGAACTAAGCGCAAGCGTCCATCGTTTAAGGACGAGATAGACAAGGTGCAGGCGCAGCAGTAGAAGAAGTTGCAGACGGTTGATATTTAGCAGGCATTAGAAGAAATGTTTAGCGCTAGCACGTAGTTCCGTGGGTTGTAGAAGCCTGCGTTAGAGGCCATTATAAAGCACAAGAGCCTTATATTAGTAGTGATAGGGACTAGGGTAGGGAAGTCAATGTTATTCTAGATTCTAGCAAAGAGCGTGTCATCTAGGACAACAGTTGTTATTATGCTGTTAGTGTCGTTACAGGACCATATAGTTAAGTAGTGTTAGCAGGTTAGGATTTCGTATACAAAGTGGGATAGTTAGCACATAGGGGAAATGAGAACACAGATCGTTATCGTCACACCTAAGTTAGTAGTCACTAAGACGTTTAGTACGTTTTTAAATGAGTTGCAGGGTCGTTGAGAGTTGGTCTGCATTATGTTTAACGAATGTCACACTGTTATAGACAGCACGCCTGATTTCCAACCCTAGATGCAGCAGTTAGGGGCATTATCTACGCAGGAGGTACAGATGGTGTTTTTAACAGCTATGTTGCTAAAGCATACTAAGCCTAAGTTTATGCAGATTATAAAGATTAAGCTAGAAGAGATGAAGAGGTTTCAGGGACCTACAACGTAGCTAAACATTACGTATTCCGTTTACAAGTATGCTAATGAGAGTAATGAGATAGAGGCGATTTGCTAGTTAGTAGGTGAGAAGTTAGAGCAGTATGCAGCACCTGCTAAGATCATTATATATAGGGGAAGCATTAAGCGGACCTAGGAGTTAAGCAAGGCATTAGGTTGTCACTAGTATTATCACAAGGTAGGTAATTAAGAGGAGAAAGGGGCAATTATAGAATAGTGGCAGTGTAGTGATAGGCAGTTAATTATAGCCACGAACGCGTTTAGGTTGGGAATTGATGTGCCTAATGTCTAGGTGGTTATCTACGCTAGTGACATTTACTAGATATAGAGTTACAGTTAGGAGAGCAGTTGTAGTAGGCAGGATAGTAAGCAGAGTAAGGCCATCGTTGTAGTGCTAGCTAGTAGGCAGGAGGAGTTGCAAAAGAAGATAGCACGGGCTAAAGCGCAGACATAACTGTAGAAGATCTAAAGTTGCGTAATGCAGCTGTAGGAGGTTAAGTAGGTTGAATAGGAGAAGATAGAGAGGTTTTTAAGCAGCAGTAAATGCTAACGGATATATTTAGATAGCAAGATGGACGACAGACAGGATTAGGAAAGGTGTAAGGTAGGGGAGGAGCGATGTAATGTGTGTAAGAAGGACAATGTGATGTTTAAAGACAGAGAGGCACAACGGGCAGCATACGTTGAAGAATAAAGAGCGAATTAAGAGTAGGCAGCATAGGCTGAGCGCAAGAGCTAGGGCTAGTAGGCGGACAGCAGAATTGCTGTTCCTAGCAGCATGAGTATTCTAGCGCTAAGCAGAGAGGTTTTAGTTCCTAGGGTTAGTCCCTAGCCATTCACAGATGAAAATCTAACGTCTAGTAAGGAAGAGGGCTAATCTACAAGCCGTTTATGTTGTAGTTCTGTTAGTTTCAATTAAGGGTTTGCAGCCAACTAAGATCCAGTTGGCAAGAGCTATACGTTTAAGGCCTAGAATTAATAGCAAAGCTAGCAACAATGGCGAGTTAAAGCCGACAGCTAGCAGGAAGGGCATAAGGTGTGGAATTTAGAAACCCAGTTAGATTCGTAGGTAGGCAAGTGCCTGTTATGTTATACCTAGCAATGCTAAGGGGGGGATGTTGATATGCAGCATACATTAGAGGATTGTCCTAATGAATCACAGACAAAGGCAATGACAGAAATTAAGGCATTAAAGACAATCTGATTTGAGCTATATGCTAGTTGTACGTTTTACATAGTAGCACAGAAGGTGTGTACGCAGTAGGCAGAGACGTAAGAGGGCAGCAATCGTTTCTAAAAGGTTAAAGGAGGAGTATGTTAGTACGATGGGATCGTGCGCGCAGCTGTGGTAGCCATGAGTATTGTAGCGCTAGTAGAAGTAGCTAGGGAAGGGTTGTTTAGGCAGATGAAGGCATTAGGGATTTAGGGACGGGGGGAGGGTAAGTGGAGTGAAGAGGAGCACGTAGAGGTGAAACAAGTGATGTTGATTTAGTTTAGGAAGAAGATCATATAGGGAGGCATAGAAGCTAGTGTTTTATTACGTGTATTTTATTAGTTAACAGTTGGGTTGGAGGATGGGGTAGAGAGTATAGGTGGGATTAATATACCAAATAGACAATAGAATTAAGAATAAGATAGATTAAACAAGGGGAGAGAAATTGGAAAGGGAGGGAAAGGAGTATTATTTAATAGGTTAGATATTTATTTAGGGTGCAAGTGATAATATTAAAGAAAGGGGCAAAAAGAAAATTAATTAATTAATTTTTATAATAATAAGATAACATATTTCATAAGTGAAGTGATTATACAAGCGAAGTGATTACTGAACTTCTTACCTAAAATTAAGAAATTTACATAATAAAAACTTAACCACAACTTTATAATATATATTAAAAATGTATATTTAGCCTTTTCTATTTAGTTGAATTCCTACCTAATCATTTAGGAATAATCTATTAAGTAGTTCTTAAGATATTAAGGGTAAGCGCTAATGTAAGCGCTGAAATTTATACTAGGTCTTTATACCTTAATATCTACTAGTCTAATCGCTCTAAAACTAGAATAATAGAATCTACGTATATAGATAAGGCTACACACACATTTTTCAAATATATTATAAGGTTGTAGTTGAGTTACTATCTTGTAAATTTCTTAATTTTAGGTGAGAAGTTTAGTGATCGCTTCGCTTGTGTAATCGCTTCGCTTGTGAAATATGTTATAGGTTCTAAATATTTAATATTTCATAGGGTGTATATTAATTTATGACCTGCAGAGGAAGGCCATTATATATGAAAAGGGTTAATATATATTCTAAGGCTAGGAACCAAACCCATCTAGGTGAAGCCCCCTAACAGCCACCCTAGAGGGTAGAGATTATATAGTGACGACAATAGGAGAGGTTATAGGAGAGGGGGGGGGGGGAGGTTACGGACTAAGGAAGGAGATGGAGGTTAGAGGATAGGGAAGATAGATAGGGCCGAAGCCGAACGGCGAAGCTGCTATAAAAGGAGCCTATAGCAGGTGTTAGGGTTTAGGGGAATAGGGAGGGAGGGGGGGTTCACGGACCAAGGAGAGGGAGGCCACAGAAGAGGGATTATAGAGAAGGCCTAAGCCGAACAGCAAAGCCGCCATGAAAGGAGCCTATAGCAGGTGTTAGGGTTTAGGGGAATAGGGAGGGAGGTGGAGGTCACGGACTAAGGAAGGAGGGGGAGGTGGTGGAATGGGGAAGGAAGTGGAGGTTACAGACTAAGGAAGGAGATGGGGGAACTATAAATAAAGGGGGGACAAACCATAAATAAAGAGGGAGACAAACTACATAAAAAGGAACGGAAAGGAGTATTATTTAAGGGATAATTATTTAGTGTGCGAGGGTTGATATATATTTTTTAAAGCAAAAAATATAATTGTTTTTTAATAATGTTAATAATAACATAAGTTAGAGTTGTTTGGTATTTTATAGGATGGATATTTAATAATGGCCCCTAAGGGAACGCTATTATGATGGTGGGACACAGAGGGTGGCAGGGTAGGTGAAAACAAGGGGGTTGGGAAGGGTATATATTTCGACACAATTAGACATGGCATAGTTCGTTGCGACAGTGCCAAGCAGTGCAAGATGAGCGACGGAAATTAGTTGAGAGAAGCGCAGATAAAGACAGGGATGAAATGGTTAGTGGCAAACGAAGAATACCAGAGGTTGATTTGTACGAGGAAGAGGTGCAGGATAGGGTTGGAGTTAGGCGGGGTGGAGAAGCATTTGATCGAGACGCATGGGGTTGAGAAGACGTTAGTAATGGGGGTTTAAACGGGTGTTCGTGCAGCACAGGAGGGGAAGGGATGGGTTGAATGCAGTAAAAAGAGACCGCGGAATGGATTAGGGCCGTAGAAAGGTTTGGCGGTATTTGACGGGTTCTAGTGCCAGTTTTGCAAGGAGCCACCAGTAAGGACAGTGGAGGATGTTGATCATCATTTATACGTGTTTCATGATAAGACGGAGGGTTACATATGGGACAAGGTTTAGGTGTAGTCGTGGGGTGGTAAGGGAAGGGTTAAAGAAGAATGTTGGATTGTGGACGAAAGCAAACAGAGCGAGGGGAAGAAGGCGGAGGGTGAGACAATGGGTGGCAACAGGGGGGAAATCATATTAAGGGAGGAGGCGATGTTGGCGAGTTCAATCGTAGTTAATGAAGAATTCTAAAGGATGATATATAAGGAATGCAAGTTGGCGGTGGGGTTAGGGATGGTTGGGAAGCATTTATTAACGAGGCACGGTGTTAAGAGGGACATGGCAGAACGGATCGCAGATATGATAGATATAGGAGAATGGGGTTGTGTTAAGGGCAGGGGGAATAAGGCCAAGAAGCCCGAGAATGGAACGAGACCGCAGAAATGGTTGATGGTGTTTGACATGTTGCAATGCAAGTTTTGCAGGAAGTTCCAGGCTAGGTCAGTGGATGAGGTTGAGAGTCATTAGCACAGGGCAGGGCATAGTAAGGCGGAGGGAGCAATGATTAAGGCAGTGCGAATGCAGTCGTGGGGAGGATGGAACGGATGGGGGTTAGTGAAAGACAAGGATTTTTGGGTTGTAGAGGAAGGTTTGCAGGGGGTTAGTAAGGATGGGCAGATAGGGGTCGAGGTTAAGGAGGATTGCAAGGATGGAAAAGATTGCGGTAGTAAGGAGAGAGTAGAAGGGGAGGGAAAGCAGGAGGAAGAGGTTGAGTAGGAGATCGTACGAGAGGGTTAGGCATGGATGGGGTGGTTGTGCAAGAGCAGAGGGTCAGCACAATGATAACAGGCGGATGACACGTAGCGAGCATTTGAAGTAGTGAATAATAATTTTGTTAGCACGTAGCAAGTCAGTAATATGGAGTTGGCACAGTCTAAGAGCCGTTAGCAAGGGACGGTCATAATTTTATAGAAGGATATTTGAGATATTACCTAGTTTTCAGCTCTTTGGCTATAGGGTTTGGGTTAGAAATCTTGCCCCATGGGGCGAAAATAAGACCAAAATCGTGAATATCGTGAATTTTGCAGGAGCAGGTTTGCCCCATGGGGCAAGGACAGTACCAAAATGTAAGTTTTGTAAAAATAGCTTTGCCCTATGGGGCAAAGGAAACATGTGTAGAATCGCAGACCTGAATCTTGCCCCATGGGGCAAGAACAGTATATCAAGTGTGATATTTATGTAGAAAGGGTTTGCTCCATAGGGCAAAGAAAAGTATCAAAATCGCGATATCTACGGGAACGGTTTTCGCCCCATGGGGCAAAACAAAACATGTGTAGATTATAAAACTTGCCAAATCGCAGACATAAATCTTTGCCCCATGGGGCAAGCATAGTACCAAAATTGCGATTTGTACGGGAACAGGTTTCGCCCCATGGGGCAAAGCAAAGCATGCCATATTCGCATTTTCACAAAAATGGCAAACATGAGTCTTTGCCCCATGGGGCAAGCATAGTATCGAAATTGCGATTTTTGTAGGAACATTTTCGCCCCATGGGGCAAGGCAAAACAGACCAGATTCTCATTTCGCTTAATCGCAGACATGGGTCTTTGCCCCATGGGGCAAGCAAAGCACCGAGCATTTGACCGCCTTATGGCTTGACGATACCGCACCTTAACATATCGCACATCCAACCTTTACATACAGTGAGGCCCTACAGTCATCATGGAGGAGCATCGACGAAAAGTCCGACGAATGCTAGGGGCCAAGCTTCCGTCTAAGTTTATAAAGTTGCTAATAGGGAAACGCTAGGAAATATTCCGGAGATATCTAGTGAAGGAGGACGACTATGTTCACATTGAGGAAGGAGATGATGACGACTTTTTTAACGACGAAATCGCAGAAGGTGCTTTGCTGCGACAGGAATATTTCATGGGAGATGATGAGGCTGGGAAACAGCTTGTGAAAGAAGCACGACAGATCTACTACGGGGAGAATACGTTCACCGTGAGATCTCACTGGCTATGCGAGTTCATATGTGATACTCTAGCTAATGGGAAGCCTATGGCGATAGAGCCACTTGTTCAAAGGATTATAGTGCGAGTCGACGTAGAGCACATCCACGACATGGACAACTTCACGTCTATGTCGGAGGATGAAGCGGAGGGTGGTGAAGCGGAGAAGAGCTGGGTGGTGCGAGACCTCAGGCGGCTGCTTAAGTTTACGAATGCGGAAATGATATGTATTGAAGTACGAGGCGGAGGAGCGTTGGATGGAAGTGACCTACAGACCCAGCAGAAGATCGAGGAGATGTTAGGGATTGTGAAGAAGTTGATCATGCAATTTGGGGAGAGTTTTACTATTCGAAAGATGATGCGGCGTAATGATGGCCAGTGGACAAGTCATGACATGCGTTCCTACTAGAACAAGCCGACATCGATGGCGAAATCAAAGCTACTAGCAGGCAAGGCAAAGTTTGAGGAGCTCATGCAAGTTCAGATTAAGGAATGGACACGAGAAATCTCTCCAATCGTTAGACTTAACGATTGCTGGGAGTCTCTGCTTTAATATATCACGTGTGCTTGATAGGGTGCTTAATAGAGTCCTGTCGTTAATAAAACAAGATACATGATTTTAGTTTTCGGGTGATTATAATATTATAATAATTCACCATGAATTTAATCTTGATTAATTTATTTAATATTCAAGCTTAGTTTTTTAATAATAAATATATAAGATTCGATAACTATCGAGACCGATCTCTCGA
>KV458953.1:0-36042 GCA_001662605.1 Pseudogymnoascus sp. 05NY08
CATGGTTGGGCCGGAACATATATAACCCCTTTTCGGCTTCTGGGTGCAATAAATACTATATGCGGCGCTTCAAGACTACTATATCTCTTTCTGTCCCTCCTATCTCCACGCTTTCAGATATCACTTCATTCTCCTCTTTTGCCACTATACTCCTCGACAGCTTACCATCAACATAAATCCCATATTCGCCTTCTGGCAAATTACCAAACGACAACTCTACGCTGCCGACATATTCCAATTAGCGGGCCATTCCCATCTCTCAGTTAGAATTGGGGGGGATATAAAACTCACCTCGAACTATTCCCGTGCCACGTTTTCGCCGTAACGATAAACGCATTAAATTCCCCATTCCAACCCGCCCTCAGGAAATCCACCCCTCCATCTTCAAACGCTGTCGTGTCAACGAACGGCTTCCTCTTCACAAATTCACTCGTCCAAGGCTTCTCCCACATCTTCTTTTGTCCATCTTCAATATTGAGTCGAGAATACCCAATCGCCGCGTTCCCGGTATACGGCTCCATCATCGTGCTATTCCCGCTCCCGTCCACAGCCTGGTCGCAGCGGGGATAATACAATCCTCCATTCTCCCAGCTGGGGTTGAGGTATGTATCTGCATGTTCTAGCAATCCCGACAGTAGCTCCTCTTTGCCAAGTTCAGACAACCACTGCACTACATACCCCAGTGCTGGCTGAGGAAATGCCGGTCTCCTCCCTGGTCCTGATGAGGCTACGATTTCCCTGGCCTGGCGGAGTGTTTCTGGGGCGTCAGGGTCGGCGCCTTGGTCTGCGACTAGACGGCGGATTGTATGGGCTATTGGCACTGGGTTTAGGCTGACACTACCCGATGGGCTGCGAGTGAGGAATCCGAGGGCCTGGGAGGGGAAGGTAGAGCGAACTTCGGCGGAGTTCCAGGAGTTCATGAATGCGCCGGCCCTATGCCATTAGATTGTGAATTATTGGGATAAGGGAGCAGGTGGACAAACCAGGCGGTGAAGCCAAGACTCATTGGTTGAGCCATGTTTTTCTGATTGACTCGATACCAATCGACTATGAGGCCGTTGGAGGCAAACATACTGCCCTCTGCCCAGGCAGCTTTGTACTTTGTTAGTACCTCGTTTACGACGTTGGTACCGTTCCTGCTATCATTGTAACGCATCGCTATCAACTATGGTAATCGTCAGTATAGCCATTAATCACTGAGGGGCGAGGAATATTTTACAGGGAACTGATTGCAGACCACAAATACACAATTCGGTTCGCAGCAGACACCCTTCCATCCCGTCTTTTCCATTTCATCGATAATGGCAGCTTGGAGGGTTTTCCGGGAGTAGACGAATGATTCGGGTCCCATGCCGAAGAAGATCGGATTCCACTTGAACAAAAGGGCATCTTCTTTCTCAAAGGTGTCATCGTCGAAAAGCATGGCAAAAAGTGATATCATGAGAAGGAGGTGTCCAGAATACTAACACACTTTAGCCTCCATTTACGAGAACTAACTTTAAAGGGCGGGAGTAAGATACCATAATATTCTCAGTCTTCACTGGGTCTGCCCAAGGTTTTCTCAGTTCGGTGATATCAGGGTCAACGAACTTGCCGCTCTGGCTGGTGAGATACCAATATCCCCATACTTCCCTCCTCAACATCTTCTTAATCAGCCGCTTGAATAGCTCTTTGAATGTAGACTGGAGTCCGGGTAAATGGTGGTAGTGAGCCGCTCCGGCCGCATAAATCATGGTAGCAAGCTGGTATCGCAGAGCATCCAGCCACTCTTGAGCCGGTTCCTGGCTGCCCATATGCCTCCATTCTCCATCCAACTGCGCGGACAGATTGTGGAAATGACGGATGTGACCAGCTTGTAGTTGGTCTAGTTTTGGGGATTTATCGAGGAAACCCTTGGGGAGATGAGATGGGAGACTATTGTCTTCCTCGGCAACTAAAATCCGAGATCTCTCATCCACTGGTTGGGTTTGCGTCATAGTAGTAGTCGTCATAGCTCCTCAATAAATTACTCGCGATGCCCTCTTTAAACCCGTCGTGGAGCGATGGCAGGCCTTTATGTTGTGGCTTCGTAATAGCCCAGTGGTCAATTATTTGCGCCATCTTCATCCTGAAGGAATACGCGTCACCCCGCTATAATGCGCTATCTCACCGGCGCATCTCCGCAACCCCGCTGGTCATCTGCAAACCCCGACGGCTTCGCTGACGTTTGTGGGATTGCTAGGCTAAAAATACCCACAATCCTACGCTACGGTTAGTGGGCCGGCCGTGGTTGACAGGCATCAACTGTAATTAGTATATACCCCGTGGTTACCACGAATTAGGATTCACTAGAGTATAATACAAGGAATTGTAAGAATCGTACTGTAAATTTCTTACTATATTTGCACGTCACACAGCTTCTACGTAATACCACATTTTGGCCATAAGATTTACCTTGTTTTTAACATTTGCCACAATAAAGAACAATTAATTTCGAGCTGTCACGGAGACGGGCATTGCTGCCAGATACCTTATCAAGATTTAGTTCTTTCAGAAAGAAATGTCAGCAAAACGTCAACTATATATGCTAATTTTCTGGGAACTGGTGGCTGGTCATTTAAATACAACGGCCATGGGGGTACCGAATCATACATACTTCGATCATGTTGGCGGCATGGATATAGAAGCCAACAGAGAGAACTATCGAAAACGATTCTCAGAGGCATTAATGCCTAAGGGGTAGGTACTAAGTTTACTATATATATTGGTTTTCTTGTGCCTGCTAGGGATTCCACAGCCCATTCTGCCCTGATTCCGTTTGCTATGCCATGTAGAGCCTATAGTTCTCCATTAACTTGCCATCGGCACTATTCTCCTCCGAATAGGCCTTTGCTTGACCAGTATGTGGAGACCTAAAGAAAGGTTCATCCACCCCTCTTACTTCTTTTAACTGGGGGAGTAGCCTTCCTCCTCGAAAGTCCGTCATTAAACCCGACAATAATAAATCATGCCTCACATTATAGCCAGAATGATACCCGAGGATGCAGAGGTACTCTAACCTTGGTGGAAGGGATTCCGTTAGAATTTGACACTTTTCGTTCTTCGACCCGTGCATATATTTATCTTCTAAGTCTTCGCGGATGGCCGTTCCGTTATCCTGCTGCGACCTTTGTCCTGCTCCATCCTGGTAGGGATTGAGAGGGGCTTTTCCAGGACTATCATGGCGGCCTTGCCCCCTCCCACTCACGGGTTTATCACCCATGGCGAAATAGAATAGAAGCCTCAAGTTGATTGTCAGGCGAGTTAAGGATGTGAAATGCACCAGAATCCTTCCAGTGCCCATAAGATTTTCGATCGAAATATCAGATTGAGCGCGGCCATTTTTCTCATCCAGGGACGGTTCCCGTGGTAATGGTGGCTCCTCGGTATCAAAACCAGCTATCACATCGCCTATTTCTAAATCGAGCACTTCGAGGCTGAGCCGGTGCGAGAGCAGCGCCCTGGCTAACATCTTAGGAGCTATAACACCAACCCCGCGAGTGTTTGAAGGATTAATACTCAGGGGGGGTCGTGTCCAAAACATGAACTCCGTAAGTCGCTTACAAACGTCGATGAGACGCTCTAAGTATCTGGTTCTCACATAGGAACTCTCAAAGTGGATTTTGCTGATATTACTTGAGTTAGGACGGGGCGTGGAGAACTCTCCGGCGTCGGCATTCTCCCTATGGCCCGATAGCCATAGTCACGTGTTCATATATGAGTGAAGGCGGCGCCTGCCTTAGAAACAGCTCATTATTGTAAATAACAGACTCGCTCCTTCCAGATCAGAAATACAACTTGTAGCGTTAAATATAACACCTTGCACAATCCTGAAGATGCATCTCGCAAACTCGACGAAAAAGATAAAGTTGCTCAAAACTAAACCCAATCCCGGAGTCACTATGGCTGGATGTCAAAGGTGCAACCAAAAAGACGCTGTATCTAGCCAGACTCTTGACACCACTGAAAATACTAGCTAACTAGAGTGTTTAAGGATGAGATAGCGTATGAGAGGCAGTCGAGGATGATCAAACATTACTGGAATTGTTACTTCTTCAGTTTGGCAATTTTCGTGTCGATTATTGTCGCCGCCTACATCGTTTCGTATGTCACCAACGACATGTACCAGCAGTATGTTTTCGAGCGAGGATGCCCCCCATGCGAGTAAGTATTAACCATCACGTTCTACGAGAGTATGATCTGACTTAGTCTAGATCAGCCATGAGACAGGCACCTGCGACACTCCAGGCACCTGCGGCACTCCAGGCAATCGAAGATGCGACAACAAAACTTCTGGAAGCGCGGGCCATATCTGGGCAGGCTGGGGAATCAGGTCCTCAGGCCAAGTTGGAGGCGTATGGAAAGGAGGGGGACAATTAATATGACGAACCGGCGGAAGAAAGATTGAACAGTATTCTTCAGGAGTATGCGGTTGACTTTGCATTGGATTCTTCCCATCCTTCGCTGTAGCTAAATATACTCTAGCTGCATCATCATCATCATCTTCCTCTTCCTCTTCTTCCAGCGAATCGTTTTCATCCAAATTATGTTTAGCCTCGGAAGTATTGTCGCAAAATTCAAGATCGCGCACGTAGGTTCCTAATATCGGCTTTCGCAAAATAGACAACAAGAGCTTGGTAGCTTTTCGGAGGTTGCATTCACTATTGAGTAAGATTCGATGGTAACTCTTCCTGGTAGCCACATTGCATAGTCCATGGAGACGCTGACACTGCACCGCAAGAGCCTCAATATCCTTGATGGAGTGAACTTTAGAGACGATCACTTCAAGCACCTCGACGGGTAAGTCTAGAAGGGTTGGCATGGTTGTGTTGGCATCAGGCAGGAGGGCTGTCTGTATTTGCAGTAACACATTGGCCTGATCAATAGAAGAGGGTGATCTGGCGCCTCCACCGTTTGTATAATTATGATTAGGTTGGTCCGTTGGGAAAGTATGAGGAATGGGGCAATGGGGTATTTAATTAGCGCAAAGCTATTTATAGGTGAATAGGCGATGATATACATATATACATATCGTTACATATTCATGTTTGAAGCAGCCTGGAGGATCTTCGAGACTATTTCGTGATCCCACCTTTAATACTGTGCCCACACTACGCCGTGGATAGATTCAACGAATGTGACGTTCCCCAGGTAGTTTTAATCTCGTTAATGAGACAATTGAGAATCTATACAGCTGAGGGAGTGCTGTATATAAGTTGTCACCGCATTTTTTTTGAAGAAATTCCGTGCTTTAAAGAACACATAGTAAATATAGGGAGCATGGTGTCGATTATAGTCGTTTATAAAGCAATCCTAACAATGCCGCCTTTGATAATTACGCACTACGGCATTTTTTTTTGGCGCGGGTTGGCGTCAACGAAAGTCAGCTACTGAATAGGGCTTAGAAATACACCTTGGTCATTGACTGACGACCAAGTACATCAGCTCTGGCCCAGATCGAGAGTATACAATCAGTATACAATCATGAGATAGCTATTGTAGTTAAGTGATTTCAATAAGCCCTTCACTCAAAATGGCTCCCAGGCACGGGGCTCTGAACCCCTCGTCTTTTTAACCAGTCATGAATCCCGTACTCCCACCTTGCAAAAAGGCTCTTCTCCTCCTTTGCCACCACACCTTCCCGAACCCATACCGCATAGGCCCCCATACGATTTGCAAGCACAACATCGGTCGCGAGGCGGTCTCCAACTACGGCCACCTCTTCGGGCTTGAGATCGCGTAGCTCGGCGTGGGAGTGGAAATAGGCCATTATCTCGGCGCTGCATCCGGGCTTCTTGGTGCGATGTGCGAGGACTGGAACGGACGTCGCGGCAACGAGGAGGGCGGAGGAGGTAAGATCCGGGTCCATCGAAGGGGTGCCGGCTGTGTTGGAAACTATTAACATGGATGGGGGCGGATAGGCTGCGCGAAGGCGAGCGAATTGTGCCTGATTTGTGTTAGTTTAGCTTCATATGTGGCATGACATGTCAGGGGCAAAAGGGATATATATAAAATCACGTGAAAATAGCAACCAAAAGACAACGGGACTGCATCTATTGATTCTCTAATGGATATTGACGAGAGAAATAAAGTCACATACCTTGAACTCAGGCGCAATCTCGTTCTCACCAGGCCTGGCGAAGCAATCATCTTTGTCCAGAACCACGGCCCGGATATTCACCTTCCCAAAGAGTTTATCGTTGTCGAAAGCACGAGATAAGGGGAGAGGCAGATCATTGAAGTTCCGCACAACAGCTTGAGGAATGCACTGGGATGGGCGGAAGAGGAGGCTCAGCGCCGAGAGCGTGCCCGAGAGGTTGAAGGTGCGAAGATCAACCATCGATGCGGTTGACGAAGAGAAAGGTACTTAAAACAGTGTGGTAATACAAAAACAGGGAAAGACAATTATATTTTAACGCATAGTGAACTCCAAAAGATTCGAGGCGCACGGAGACTAATTATTTGAGCAGGCTTCTTTATATCAGAAGCCAAAGTCGTGGTGAGATAATGGCGGCTAAGGTCACATGACGTCGCGCGAGTTTCAGCCTTGCGCACAGAAATCTTGCAAGGCGCGCTAGCGCCAATGCTTCAAGCTCTATCTGGGCGAACCTCAACCGCGCGGACCTCGTCTGCAACGCCCACCCCACGAATCCACACAGCCATATCCTCACCCTCACGCACAACCAAGGTCTTCATTATTGTCATAAAGCGCCGCAACACGACGCCAAGATGACGAGCACTATCGGTATTCCTATTAAGCTGCTGAACGAAGCTCAGGTACATCATCCAATTTCTTCAACCCCACCTCGCCCTCAGACATCTCGAGCAATTGCGCGCACGACAAGACAGGCCGGGGGGATCTAGCCATAAGACGAATCATGCTAATACGTGTATTTTATAGGGTCACGTTGTCACACTCGAAATTACGTCCGGACAAGTCTACCGCGGGAAGCTGCTCGAGGCTGAGGACAACATGAATGTGCAGCTCAAGGATATCACGGTGACTGCGCGCGATGGACGCGTGTCGCATCTGGACCAGGTGTACATCAGAGGGTCGCATGTGAGGTTCTTTATTGTGCCAGATATGTTGAGGTAAGATAACCAGGCGTTTGGACTGTGGAGGATACAAGGACTATGCTGATGAGATAACAGGAATGCTCCGATGTTCCGCTCGAGGGGCGTAAAGGGACGTGGTGTGGGATTGGCAAGAGGAAGGGCGACAGTCAGTCGGGCGAGGGCAAGCGGGAGAGGTGCTCCGAGGGGCTAGGCTGGGATAGGTGGAGATGGATTTGGACATGGTGGTGGTGATGGCGTTCACGGAAAAGCTGCGGGATATGTTAGGGTCTGAAAGAATTACAGTGATCTTTCCCACTTTCAGGTTTTGTGGGCTATATCTGTGACTTTTGATTCTGTGTTGTTTTCTCAAAGATGTGAATTTATCGCACCATCTCTGGGCTGTGGAACCTTGAAGGATAATGTTCGGCCTATTCCTCGTATCCCATGGTTTTAGCAACTACTGGCAACGAGGGTAACTGGAACCATCAAGGGGAACAAGTGTAGTGACAAATATATATATAATTTACTACTTTCTAACTGTGGTATCCTGTGCGCCTGCGTCTATCGCCCTCTTATGTAACAGTTGGCTCACCTCCTCCTCCAACCGCCTCTTCTCCCGCTCCTCTTCTTCCTTCTCTTGCTCCTCTAATATTTCAGCCTCCGTCGCACCCTTCGTCCCGCTCAGCACGTCTCTACACGCCATCTCAAATTTCCTCTTCATCGCCTTATCCTTCTCCAGTTCTTGGAAAACATCCGTATCAACAGGCCAGAACGTCTTGCGTACGCTGGCGACCCCAAACTCGAAAATAAGGAATGCAGTGAAAGTAACGACACCAGTTATCCACCATGCGAGCGACCCCCCGAAACTCTTGATGAATCCATTGCGTACATTATACGCCAGTGATTCTTTGGTGGCGTATATATAGTTAAGAACAATATTCCAAAGGGTCCAAAGGGAGATGGAAATAGTAAAGGCGAGTAGTGAAAGGAGAGTTTTATTCTGTTTCTCAATGAACCTGTGAAGTCACGTTAGTTCCGTGTGAAGGTTAGGTATATGTTGGCGTCAACTTACAGGAGTTTCGTGTTGATGATAACGACGCAAATACCAAACGAGAGGTCCCCCATCGCAAAGATCCCATCGTCGCCGCCAATAGCGGGCCACGAATACAGGCTGACCACCATGAAATACACAAGGCAGGCTTCAAGGGTAGCCATGATCATCCATCCGAAATATTTCCTGATGTTGAAAGCCTCGCCACGCTGACCCTGCGAATATAGTTCAGGCACGGCGAGTAAAGTCGCAGCAGACAAATCCTGTTCGAGAATACCCAAGAAGATGACAGGGAGCGACGTGAACAGCGTGTTGAACATACTCAAACTCCAAGACTCGTAGAAGGAAGTACCGGAATACACATTCCAACGTTGGTACAGAGCTTGAGTAAGATAAAACAGCATCTCCTTCCAGAAAGTCCCCAGCACATACTTTCCAGTACGGACGTAATTCCAACGGCCGTGGACCAACAGCAGCTTCTGGAGGAAGCGAAACTGGGCTATCGAATAATCCGAAATACGCGCTGCCTGCAAGCCCTCTTTCCCGGTGATACCAATACCGACGTGGGCTTCTTGAATCATAGCAATATCATTGGCGCCATCACCAATGGCAAGGGTGACAGATCCATTAACACGAAGGCGGATCTTCTTGACGAGAAGTGCTTTTTGGGAAGGTGAGGCGCGGCAGCAAATGACGGAATCGGCGTGGACTGCGAGGCTGAAGAATAGCTGTGATAATGTCTCGTTGGCTTCAATATCGCTGAGCGTTTGGCCATCGATGACAACAACGGAGTGCGCAACGGAACCCTGGCCAATGTCCAAAAGTGACGTGGCCATGAGCTGTTCAACAGTACCCAAAGCTGTGTCGAGAATTATCACCTTTGAGTAATCCTTGATAAGACGGCAAGAGTGGCCAATGTTGATGGCCGTTTCGCGCTTATCACCAGTAAGCATCCACAGCTTGATATTCGCTCGTCGAAGCTTCTCAATCGTCTCGGGCACTCCCTTCTGCAATTTGTCTTCAATAGCAGTAGCGCCTGCTAGGTCGAAATCCTGCTCTATCAAGTCTCCAGCTGCTTCGATCAATTCCTGTCGATCGACGAGACTTGTAGCCGCGTCGTGGTATACTTTCTTCCACACGTTATACTCCTGTTCATCGATAAATTTATATCCGTAGAGCAAGGTGCGAAGACCTTCGGTTGCGAAGTCTTCGATGTGCTGAAAGCAGCGCTCAAAAACCGCCGCCTCATTGACAGCTAGCGATTCATCGACCATGTGGTCAAAGTATTCGTCTTCATCGATGATCACGGAAGCGAACGACTTCCTAGGCATCTGAAGCGATGTTTTTGGGCTTGCATATTCAATAGAATTGGCGGCAGAGTGAGGTTCAGTATTAGTTTCGCGATCCTCAAGCCAAGACTTCATTTCTTCGCGGAATGGCTTGAACCTGTTCCCAACTCCGCTTGTTCTTGGGGCAGCACCTAGACTGGTTCGCGCGAGGTCTAGACTCCTGTTCAAGTCAATGCTCATGCTGTTCCTTGGGCTGCCATTGTATGCATCACTTCGCCGCCTTAGAGCCTGCTCCGCATCCATGCTCTTGCGCATGCTGGATCTTCGCTCAACCTCCGCCTTTTTCTGTGTGGCGAGGTGGCTGAGCTTCAATCGCTTCACAACCGCCGAGTCTGCTCCCTTGCAGAACACGCATCGGCGGCCGTCAGGAAAGCGGACGATTATTGACATGCGCTTCCTCTTACTAGTAAACTCGATCACATCGAGAACGGTATACACGTCGGTAGTCTCAGGACCAGTAGATCCGTTGGGACGAGTCTTTAAGGTAATCGTCTGGGCAGCTCTGTCGATGACCATGTAACCGAGATCTTGAGCCGCTCGAACAAGGGCAAGTTCATCCGGCGAGGCAGCTTGAAAATCGACGGTCCCATCTTCCTGTGTCTCAGGGAGACAGGTGTGGCAGAGTGCCAATGAGAGCAAAAAGAATCTAGCTTTTCGAGCAAACACGCCATGCGGCTTGTGGCGTAGGTATTCTAGCAGCTGCTGTGTCTTCAGCTCCTGCGATGGCCCTCTTACCGATCGTGCTGCAGTATTTAAAAATTGGGTGCCTGCAAGGGCTCCCTTTCCATACTCAGCTTCCGAGCTTCTATCATCCGTAGTCGAATCGATGGTATAGCGGGTTGAACTCGACCCTCGTGACTTCCTTGCCTTTTGCTTGCCTTTGCCTGCCGTTTTTCCTGCCGGCGCCGCTAAGGCAGCTTCCCTCTGAATATCAAAATCGTGAAGCCAAGAGACTCCGGCAACGCTCATCTTACGGAAGCGCATGATGTTATCTGTAAGAGTTCCGGTCTTGTCGGAGAAGACGTAGCTGATCTGGCCTAGTTCTTCGTTGATAGTTGTAGTGTTGGCTTGCATGGGTGTGTCAGAAATCGGGTCGTACATGTCGATGTCGTTCATGAGTAACAGTTGCCACAGCTTAATAATCTCCAAGCTCACGTACAACGAGAGTGGGATCATAGTGTTGAACATAATAATGAAGCTGGATAGAATTTGCCCTACTGGTACTGTCGCGCCGGAGAGGTACCATGATTTCGACTCGACTTTCTTTGACCAGACCTGGTAGGCAATGGTGCATATACTAGCCAAGCCGAGGACGAAGAAAACGATAATGATGACGACTCTGTTGACAACAAACTGCATGGTAGGCGCCTTAATTCTCGGGTTCTTGTTGGCGTTCATTCGAATTTTGCACTCCTCTCCAGTATTAACCACCATTCCAATAGCAGTATTTGTGTTGCGAAGAACACTGCCACGGTAAACAATCTCGCTGGTGGTAAGTGGTAGGGTGTCGTCATCTACTGTGACTCTGCCCTCGAAGTTGTACAAATCGATATTGGGATCCTCGGCCACAAATAGAGCATCGCACTTTGCTATGGCATTCGCATTTTGACACTTGCCCGCAATGTTGGGAGATGGTTGCTTGGCTTTGAGGTTGGTTTCGCCGTCCAACGCCATGGTCTCGATATAGGCGATATTGTTCACGCCATCAGAATGGAGCAGTACAATATCCGCTGGGACTGCATCATTTCTGGCAAGTTTTATGATGTTTCCAACTTTGACATCTTGCCACTTGGTGTCCACCCAAACATCCGAATCGTCAGAGATAGTTTCGGACTCGGAAACCTCGCGCATAACTTTGGTTTCTCTCCTGTTTTCCGCCTTATCCAACTTATAACGGCGGACATCATCGTAACCCTCTTTGGCCATACTCAAAGTGATGAAGACCAGCAACGGGACGATCGTCGTATATGTACCAGTGGTACTCAGTCCTGGGATCATCTGAAGAATTGAAATAATCAGGAAGTAAAAATTGGCAATCTTCCCGAACTGGAACAAAAGCTGTCTCGGCAAGAAATTCCATAATGTGTATCTGGAAGAACGTATCAAGTTCCCAATGTAGTCTTTGTTTGTTCTTTCGTCCATGCAAGGCCGTCTCCTCGACGGGTCAAGGTATATATGCCTTCCATCTTTACTTGGTGGGATATCCTGAATTCTAAGAATGCGCTTTCTCAATTCCTTGTATGTCTTCTTGCAGTTCGTTTCGACTCTTGAAATCAGACCATTTTTCCTCTGCTGTAAAACCCATTGTGAGTAATTCGGTAGAGAATCAGTCATGAAATTGCTCTTTGACTCTTGTATGGGAGGAAGCTCTGCTGTAGGTGCCGCAGGAACTTCAGGTCTTGTGTCTTCTTTCTCCTCCTCGATTGGTGCCGCTGTTGGCGGAAATGGGTAGCCATCCTGCGGTGGTGGTTGTGGCGGTCCGCTTTCTGCAAGCTCGATGTCTTTCGTGGTGACACCTCTGGTGAAAAGAGCGCGTCTCAGTGAGTAGCCTCGATCGCGGCCGGTTGGAGATGTCGGTGATAACCCTGGTGGGATGACAGGCTGCCATGGTGGTATAGGTGCGGTGTTTGCCCTTGGTAATGGGGCCCTGGACAATGGGCTAAGAGGCGACGGGGTCCTCTGCGCAGAAGTGCCTCGGCCATCGGCTGCCCTTGTGTCTATTGTCAAGTTTGGAGGTGGCGCATTGTTTTCCACGGCGGCAGATGGAGCATCTGCCTTTGGCTCATCTGACATGCTTCGTATGAGCCGGTCCTTAACGCCCTTGGACCTCCCCCTTCATACGGAGTGGCTTCAGCCAGAGGAGATCTCCAGCACAGAAGGGTGCCGCTGAGGGTAGCGCGGGAGCCTCGTCGGTTGTCGGAGAAGGAGGTTGCGCACTCTAATAAAGATAATTCTATTTACTTGGCCGCATTGAATCCCCCGCCGAATTTAACAGGAGCGCGTCGTGTCGAATTGGTTGGCTCTCGCTCTGGCTAGATCGACCGACTCGATGTAGGTTGAACACTAAAATCGTGATGTGCGATGTAGCATTTGAAGCCGCGAAAACGAATGACTTTCGACTCGAGAATTTCGAAGTAATAGCGATAAGTAATAGATTAACCCTCAAGAGTAACCATGTAAAAGCGGATTATTCCAAGGGAGCCAAGACCAGCGACAGGTAAAACGACGGCCTTGCCTTCCGACAGTAGGTTGAATAGAGTTGTGGCAGTGCTAAACCACGTGGTCGCTGACTAGTAATAGAAAAAGTGACTGTTCTAGAAATAGTTACTTTTTGTTTATACCCCCTGTCGGTTCCCCCGCAACCAGTCGATTCAGCGCCTTCTTATATATATCAGAGTGGTTCTCTCTCTTGAAAATAATCGATTCTTCTCTGATTGATCATCATTGATCCTAATTGATCTCCATGGATCTTCGTTGATCATTATTGTTCGTTACCCATGCCATCCACGGTTGGTAGGTGACGTACGCTCCACACAACACGAGTCGTCCACGTCGTCCCCGCAAGCTACACAGCCCCACGCCCACGAATGCCCACGACAGATCGTTCTGTCCTCGTTTTTTTGGCCCACAAAAAGTCATCCCCGCGTCCCCGTATTGCGCGAATATTGTGCCGTTGTTTTCGTCTGAGTAACGTTTTTCTCTTGTAATGCCTATTCTAGGTGTATATGTCTCACAACACTCCAAAACCAAACTAGAGGGATTCGGTCAGTCAACTCTGCTTGCATACCACCGGGTGGCAGTAGGGGTCCATGTAGCAACGTTCGAACACAGCGTTGTCTCGGAAACTTTATGCTCCTGCTTGCATTCGCGTATTGTGTGTGTTACAGTGGGGGCGACTTTGGGGACTGAATATCACCTGGCACGACACCAAAACGTCAATGATTGAGGGCATGATAACCAAAATCATAACCAAGTCCAGGGCAGTTTTGATAATTATGCAATTATTCTCTACACCCAACAGGTCATTGATGATTGATGATTATCAATATTAAAATATTATCACCAATCTATCACTAATATATATCGTAGAGGCTGAAGCATTCGGCCTTCTCACAACCCGTGCCTCATCGTCCGTATGGAGTTCCTATTAAGAACCCAAATTCTATATCCCGTCACCGACCAGGCTTTCCCGGTCAGCATCATTCATGCCATCCTAATAAAGCTACCATCATCCGAACTTCCCTGCCTCATTCCCGTCCCAAGTCTGGGAAAGAGGGTTTAAGGTATTTGAGAGCATGGTCAGTTCGGTCTCCCGTTCATCGACACCAGGTACTCCCTGCCATTACTATTTTCAGCTATATCTCCTATTTGTCTCCAACCTCACGATCCTCACTTTCTGGTCACCACTGCCATTGTCAGACAACTCTGAAACCGCATGACAGCGCTCCATCACGTTCACTCACTCACGCCTAAGGTCCTGTGTCGGGCCGTTCGTTGCCGTGAAATAGGTACTTCTATCACAGGCACACATATAGCCGCTCAGCACTTCCGTTGTAAGTACTTCCTCACGGCCATTCACGGAGGGAAAAAAAGGAATCTAGACCAGCCTCGGGCCAGTGGAAATCAGGGAACAGGGGGCAAGAGCCCTCGGGCGATTGCCGATTCATGTACTGCCGACAGGCCCTCATGCAATCCCCAACTGGCCATCCGTGATAGACCCGGTTTGCGAGCCATCGATCGATGCAAGTGGACGCATCGCACACAGGAAGGCGGGATCTCAACGACCTTGGCGCAACGTGGCGAGTAGATTGGAGACAGCGGAGATGTTGGCTGTTGATATATGACATACTCTCGGGGCGGCGAGTGCAGATACCCCGCACTCAAACTTGTGATGGTGTGTATGAGGTCGGGAAGTTTCTGAGAAGGCGCGGGGATCGTATGGATAATCCGTGCGGGCGATGTGTTTCGGGAGTTACGGCAACGCTTGGCGGGCGTGTCGCCCTACTACTCGAGGAGCTGCGTGGCTAGTATATTAAGATGGCAAATATACTCTAGGGGTAGCACTGTAGGTGCCCAGGGAGTATTAGATTGTGGCTCGTGGTCCTGTGGTCCGTAGGGCAATCTCAGGAAAACACCTTCCCCTTTAACACTGACGACATTAGCGATCGCAGGGCGGGAAAGGACCTAGATTGGATTTCAATAGTTCCATAATGCTCCGATGCCAGTCAACGGATTGGGCGTTGTGCCCTTAGGCACATTCCTGAGGTATTCAACATCCCCTGTCCGCGCATGAGGTCCAGCCTGGCCCATTAGAAAGTCGGTCAGTGAGGTAAGTCGTGTAACAGCTGTGAATCACCGCCTGTTGACAACAGCCCAACAGTTGTTAGAAGAGGAGTGTTCCAATTAAAGTGTTTACAGTCTAAATAATTCTACCTGAAAAGCCAAAAAGATGTGTGGCGCAAGCCAATGAACGCAAGATTAATACTGTAGCTCGTAAATTACAAGTTTGACATGCCTGTCTGCAATACCGTAGGAAAATGAAAATGCAAAATAGAGATGCGATTGAACCGAAGGGGGTATTCCGTTCTATAGCCTGTCGTCATATCGCCCATTCCTCAAAATAACCTCCCTCATAAACCGCGTAGCGAATGATATATAGATAAAGGAAAGATGTCGAGGTCCTGCCCGAGCGTATTATGTAGTGTGCGGCGAGATTTGAAAATAGTTATGCGTAGCTGTCGTCGTCGCCGTCTTCGTTTCCGCCTGTGGATGCCCATATATGTTTTTTTTTGTCCTCCGGGCCAATTTTGCCATCTATCCCATCCAATTCGTATTCACCCTGTCATCAACCAACCTCCAAACTCCGTATCCGTGCCATCATATCCTGATCTCCCCTAAATATCTCTCAAGTGAAAGATCCCTAAGGTCCTCCTCGTTTCTAGAATCACCACCCTCACTGTCGTTGTCGCTGTCGATGTCGCTGTCGCTATCCTCAGCCAGATCTGAATACCCTTGATTGTCCCCGAACTCAGAAGCTTGCGCCCCTGTTGGAGACGCTGACTGCTATAATTCATCTGCCTTCTCCCGGCATGCTGCTGGTGTAAAGCCTGTCCCCACCTTGCCCGCAACGATACGCCACTTCTCCTGCTCATAGTCCTGAAGTGCGACACGAAGCTTTTGAACCTAAAGTAGAACCATGTTAGCTAGTAAATTTGCAAAGGCGGGGTTATTCTTACGGTTTCATCGGTCCACTGCGTAGTCTTGGCCTTGAGCTTCGTACAGTAGCGTACTTGCAGTGTTCCAGATGATCGTCCGGGGAAAAACTCGGCGATTTGCTTCCAGGTCAAAGATTTGTTCTCTTTGAGGTCGACGAGCAGCTGGTCATCTTCGGGTGTGAACTTCAGCTTCGGTCCGCGCGGCTTCTGAGCTGGAGATGGCATTCCGGGTTGGCCGACTACGCTTGGAGCGCCTTGAGACATCATTGAATCATCAGCACCATGCCTTGACATTTTCGACGGCCGTCCCGAGTCCGGAATGTGATGGTGATGATGGTGCTGCGGGGGTGGAGGCTGGCCGTACCCCACCATACTTTGCTGTCCCAGAGATTCCAGGCCGCCGTCGTCCTCCAGCCCTAGATTCATATCCAGCTCCTCGTGTGGCCGCACTCTCTTCAAACTTGACGGACGTTGCTGGCTTGGAGTACCGTATGTTAGATGCTGACCGCTTCTGAAGTGCGGCTGACCGGCGAGCTGGGCCATGGGATCTCCAAGAAGCATCGGTTGGTGGTGATGCTGCGACTGCTGCCCACCAAGGTCTTGCAGCGAGTCATGGTTTTGAGCGCCAGCGTGTTGGAGCTGTTGATGATGCTGCTGTGGCTCGTACAAATGCTGTTGTTGGGTGCCTTCGTCCGCATTTGATACTTGTGCAGAGTAATTGTAGCCCGGCACTACTCGATATGGTGCCGCCAGCGTGCATGGATTCTTCCAGAGCGGATCGCTCTGGCAGCTTGCCGAA
Organism: Pseudogymnoascus sp. 05NY08; assembly: GCA_001662605.1. Classification (NCBI taxonomy): domain Eukaryota; kingdom Fungi; phylum Ascomycota; class Leotiomycetes; order Thelebolales; family Thelebolaceae; genus Pseudogymnoascus; species Pseudogymnoascus sp. 05NY08. The sequence goes on from KV458953.1 coordinate 16,489, forward strand.
AATAAAAAATGAGGGAGGAGTATGGTGCTTGTTTGGTGATGTTTCTGAATCTCGCGAAGCTTATCGCGTGTGTTTGGTGTTTTCCACGGTGGGCGATTTTGTTGTGGTCTATATCAGACTTTATTATAGGAGGGTCCAACCGAGTATGTTTCCTATCCCGTAAACAAATAGGCTGAAGGATGTGCGGTAGGCGGGAGTAATATAGATATAGCTAGTATCAAGAGCGGAGGAAGATCGAGGATATGGCAACTTATTATATGGGGTGGCCCTTGATCCGATATTCCACATGCCAAGCAACACGACTGAGATCTTCCCCGTAGAGCACAACGATCTATGCGCCAGGCGGATAACCTAATTACTGGTATTAAAGCGAGCCCTCGAACTTGCCTGGGTAGCTGGGATGAGACAGAGCCTGATGGTGGGTTGTGGCGTGTGTGGCTATCCTTGGAGTACCGGCCATGGATGTCGTGGTTCTTGGGCATTGCCGTATGCATAATCCGTGGATCCCCTCCTCTAGGGTCCTGGCCCAAAGTGGACTCTCTGACTATGCTGGTACCCATTACAATCCCAGTGCTTCCAGGCATCCGCTGACCGCATTATTGTAGGGCAGGCAGGGGGGAGAGGGGCGATGATCAGATTGGCTTTTCCCGATATGGGGGTCAATTGCCCACTGTGTGAAAGAATAGGAAGGGGTTCGCATCGAGCATGAAGTCTGGAAACAAAAGGGAGGCTGATGCGACGCGGCGGGGCGACGGCATCGAAGAATCTGAGGGAAACGTGTGTGGCGTGGAAGTATGAAACCAGTGCCACATTGTGACTTGGACGAGCAGAAAGGGGACAGGAGACACGTGGGAATGCAAATACTACCGCGGCCTCCAGGCGGCTATCGGATAGAAGACCATTCCCTCTGTCACTTCTTGCTTATTCCTCTCCAGACACTCCGGTCCCGTGTAAGGAAGGTACTATTGAATCCCACGCCGGGCATACTTTTCGTCCTGATTCAGGGAGCACCGTTGAACACATCCCTGGTCCCCTAGACTTTAGTTAGCAACATTTCTGTAAGGTACTGGTGCTAGTGAACGCCAACGCAACCCACACTGAAATGGGTACAGTATTGAAATACAGGTACAGTACAAAATCCCATAGATGACATGGATGACAGGCAAGGTCTTCTCCTTTTCCACAGGGCCACGGCGAATATCACGGAGATGACGTGATAAAACGGTCCAATGGATACTTAGGGCGGAGAATTCGTCCCATAGGGCCTAGGGTTGGCCGTGGAGATTGTCAAGGCTTTTTTTTCTAGTGACCACGTTGGATTTCCCTATGGAGACAAGAATAGCCACGAGTAGAGCATCTTACTTTGGTAGGCGTAGTAGGGGCGTAGTAGGCACGAGGGACCCAGCATTAATCCCACTCAATCCCGCCTCACTAACGCTACCGACCCGTGGTGAGACATTACCACGAGGTCCCTTGAATAATCTGGGGACGATGATGATGATCGCTACCTACCTGCGCAACATTAGAGCGAAGTACCGAGTTAACCCCGGCAACATAGAGTCCAGTAGTTTCTCAGTAGTTCAATCTGACCAGTCTGACCAGTCTGACTACTGTGTCTGGTGCAAATTATGGTGCGAATTATGTATGTACAAGCGTCCAAACGCCACAAGTCGCATGCTCCTAGCACATACAGTATTGTGGTTCTGCACCGCGTATACAAGACGCCCTGCCCGTAAATGAAACTATTGTCGAATGAGCATCGTTGCGTCCGAAGCTACTACGTAGCTGTGGTTCGTGTGGGCAATCGATATCCTTGGCCTTAATCTGTGTCGGTATTACCGTCTGCTCGCCGTCAATGCCATACACAGCGAGTTTCATGCGTGCTAATTTCTGTTAAAGCATAGTACGGTCAGGCGTCCAAACAACACGGCTCGTTCCAAACAAAAATCGGAGTTCAATCAATACTGTTAAGATTGCGTTTACATGCGCTTCATGGAAGTTCAAATAGAAGGAAAAGAATGACGGAAGGATGAAATTATGAAATGACGAGTCGACTAAAATATCGTTCATGTCAAACCCCTGTCCAGCTATTTTTGTCCGCGTGCCCGGAAATTTCACTACCGTTAGAAGAAGTCATCACCGTCAATGCATTCACTCTGGTAAATATCGTCGCGTTCCAAAATTATGCCCCTCCAGCACGGCGTCAAGCCACGGCGTGCTCAATAATCACTTATCAATCAGCTTCATAATCGATAGTGCGCTAGAGTGTGTATATTTTTGGGAATCTAAACCGAATTCAATCAATACATATGCTAAAGTACAGTACACAGTATTACACTACAGCCCTGTCCAGGCGCCCGCAAACGCCCCTTAAATTGTCATGTCCCATCCCAAGCCACAATCCATGCCTTGACGCGTAGAACGATCCAAATTGCTTCTAGAAGCTCGCAATCTTACAGCCCTTAAGCAAAATTATCCGACCGGTCCACCCAAATATCTTCCAGTTCGGCAAAATTCTGGAAGTGTAGGGGTCGATGTTGGTCGTTGTAAAATGGTAGGGGTGTATCAATTTTCACGTGAACTGGCTTCTTCTCGATTCCGCCGAATGCGCTTCCCATGAAGCTGTAGTTCCAGGTGTTGTTCTCTGGTACGAGGAAATATCCTCGGATCTTGTCGGATAATAGCAGTTGGCATTTCTCTCCCATGCTCGTGCTGAATCCCTGAGGTTGTTCGCTACCGAGGTCCTTGTTCTCAGCTCCCCATTTGTATCCCTGCGGAGTGAGTGCCCATGACGCGAGAGAAACACTTCCAGGTGTAAACGAAACCGTCATAGTGATGGTTTTCTTGTCCCATGAGTTGTGGGAATTCATGAGGCGCGCGTGTTGCGTTACATCGGCCGCAGTCATGTATGGGGGCTCATTTCCAGAAATTGTGTGGATAATACCAAGCGGCTCCAGCTTCTCCAGATACTCATGCTGGGGTAATTGATGTGGCAGTTGGACATCGCGAGTATTACCAATCTGTGGAACCATGACGATACAGCGAATCTCCTTAACCTGGTCATTATCAGGGGGAGATGAGCCATACAGGTATCCAGCGACTTGAACGCGTAGATCAGCAATGGTGATAAAGCGCTTCAGAACGTTTTTAGGCATGATGTAAGTGAAATGATCATCTTCCTTGATGTCATCCGAAGAGATATAAATGTTGTTCGCACGTGTTCGTAGATTAGACGTGGCAATAGCCCTCGTACGCCACTCAGTCTTCGATGCGAAGGTCTGCTGCTCGAACTGGGATGTGGTTGTGACAATGATATCCTCTCCGTGTACATTTTGTGTCTTGGTGGTGACGGCTGTCAGCTGTTGCTGCTCCTGCTGCTGCTTCTCGATTTCCGCTGCTTGTTGACGCTGCATGGACGGAGCACTAATCTCCATACCCAAAATAATATCACGGACTTCGCTGCTGGTCAAGCTGGAGGTGTTAACGTTGTTCTTCTTGCCGTAATCATTCAGAATGAGATCTCTGAGTTGCGTTTCAACCTTGATCCAATCCTCGTCTGACAAGCTTGGCCAGATATGATGTTCCTGGGTGATGACGGTTTTGTCTGGTCTCAGAAGAAGCTTTGTCTTGTCTGCATTGACGTGGAGAGCACGCAGAATTAATACAAGACGAGAGAACGCCGTGTAAGACGATATCGTCTTCAGCCAGTCATCGTACAGGTTGAAAAGTACCATCTGAGGCTCCGTAGCTCGAAGAATCATGTCGTTGAGCTTTTCTAACTTGATCGCAGATTGGAATGGCAGCTGCAACTCTGAGGCACGAATGGAGATATTCGGGAAGTCGAGTAAATGGACCTCTAGAGGATCCAATAGACCCTTTCTGGTGACAATAAGCTGCTTCGGCTGTTCTTCAACTGGGAGCGAGCGGATGAGAGCAGCCACTTCTTCGGCAGTTTTCCACTTCGCTAGTTGACCTAAACGTTTCTGTCCTGCCCAAACACTAGTATGGATAATCTTCAAGAACAGCTGGCCTGTCCGAGGATTGAAGATGAAGATAGCGCCGTTAATAGGTTTTGTTGTCAAGTTACCCTCAAAAGTCTTGTGAATGGTGACACGGTAAACGTTAGTGTCGTCAATGAAGAGCTGGATTTGGTTGCTAAACAGCTCAGAATAATTCTGAGAGTTCAGGAACTCTTGATTGCTCTCCGAAGCATAGAGCTGAAGACCCTTGCGGATACGTTCTCGGAGAACATACAAGGCTGGGTTGGCCTTCATGATCTTGGCCATAGCTTGCTGAACAAGAGTTTTCAAACCCGGGAAGTATTGCCCATAAGCCGAGTAGAGATTGTATGCCAAGTCAATACCAATCATGAGACCTGTCGCCGAGGGGTAAATACTCATGCTATCAGTCGTATAGTCGAGGTACTTCGCACGGGTGTATCGCTCAATGTCATGAGAATCGTAGTCACCATATCGTAGCTGTACATCGACCCAGAATTTGTTGGTTGTCGTCGGCTCAATAACATCCTTGGTATCAAACAGAATCGATGGTCTTGTTACGTTCCATTTATGACTCGCAAACAGGAGGATATCAGCGCAAGAGCTGTTCATCTTGTAAGACTTTCTCGGATGGATCGTCTCTTTCTGAACCGTCTCAATTCCCAAAGACTCCAGCTCTTGATCAAATACTTGACAAAGATCCATGACGACGTTCTCGTGGATCTTTTGCCACAAATGGGCTCTGAAGATTTGGATAAGAGAGATCTTCAAGGTAGGAATCTTTCCGTGCAAGAAAATACCCGTAAGATCCAGCTGTACTTGGAAACCGACATAAACGTTGGCGCGGTTGATTGTTGGCGACCACCACAATGTAAATCGACGGTTGGGAATTTGGTTCAAACCAGACCGTTGAGCGTTGGTCAGCTTCTTGAATTTCATAGACTCTTCGAAACCTGCGGTATGTTAGCAAAAGCACGGAAGAAAAATCAGGGGTGAGAATGGTACGTACCTGAGGCCTTCTCCCAGAAGAGACCCTCCCAAGAAGGAAACGCTGTAGCCTTGAAGAGAGTATGTTCCAAAATAGTTTCCACGCCGCCAAGTGCCTGAATAACATCCGTTCTGTATGCATTCAAGTTCCACAGCTTACCATCGTGCCTTTGGCTGGTCCACCAGAATGGATTACTCTTCATAAGCTGGTATGTTTTGAATTCAGTGCGAGCACGGAAACCTTTGTCGAAGCTCAATGTACTTCTATCCTTCTGGAACAGGGTATTAATACGGGGCAATCCTCGATCCCAGCTGTCCTCGAGATCTTCCAGTGTTAAGCGTCGGTTTTGCTGGTTAGCTTCAAGGCGCTTTTGGGAGTATTCGGTCCACACTCGCTGAGAATCTATGAATTCTGCCTCCCAAGGTATAATATATCGGAAAATATTTGGAATCAAAGTATCCTCATCGTGGGTCATACCAGCACGATAATGGGTGACACCCGTGTCTGTCTGCTTCGACCAGCGCTTGTCACTGGTTGGGATCAAGATATGCGAGCCGGAAATCATCCCTAAGCCACCTAACTCCTTTGGAGTGTAGAATACAGCAGGCGGGAATCTAGAAGGCATCTTAGAATTCAATCCGATCTTGACTCTCGTCTGAATCTTCGTTTCGCATTTGACAATGGTGTCGAGAAGATTGACCGTAGAGACGGCAGCTTCTCGATAGTATGTAAAGAGGGCAATGAGACTGGTGTTCCATTTGTTGGCAATTTTCGTGAACGTCGTCGAACCAGAAGACATCAAAATCTGCCGAATGCGGTTATTGAACTTGGCAATATCTTCCTCGGTGACCTGTAAGAAAGCATGCGCAGTCCTCTCTTTACTTGTATTGTCGACCAGCGACCACACACTGTCCTTGACTGGGAACTCATCGTTCATGTTTCTGGACTTCGGTAGGATTCGGACCTCAAATCCACACATAGAGAATAGCAAGTTCGGGTTGTCCCTGCTGTAAACACTTGCAAAAGTGTCGTCCCACTCGATAGTGGTAACTGAGCGTGGTAATCTATTTTTCAAGTCCCAGAACACTGCCCGACCGAGGTTCACATCGTGCCTCATTAAACGCATGCGAGAATCCCTTGGCCAGCACTTTTTATTGCGATAGCCAATGACATTCTCAAAGTTGGGATCAGGCTGCTCAGTTAAGAAGCGCTGAATAAGGTCTCTCGACTCGTCGGCGGAGAATCGGAAAAACACCCAAATTCGGTCGATATATCTCGTGTAAAGTCTGATAGGATGCCTGGTCTCAGTCTCTCGATCTCTGAATTGTAAGAAATCGTTGGGGCTTTGAGGGGGGCCAGCAATCTCGCTGGCACGCTGCAGACCCAGAAGTAGGAGATCCAATACAAGGCCATAATATTGGAAAACAAAGGCAGAGAATTGTAGACCGCGGATCATACCATAACTATTAACATGGTTCATGTCCTTGTAAGTCAGCTGGACGTTGTTCTTTGACGTGATATAATCTGCGAGATTGTGGTCCATAATGAGGCGGAGAAGTCGGTTGAGAAGCGTCAAGTCAATCTTCTCGTACACCTTCGACAACTGAGTTTCAATCATTACATCGCATTCTCCATTCTCGGTCTCCCAGACTTTATCGAGGTTGTTGATACCTTGCGCCCATTTGTAGGTCAAAAGGGGTGGGACTTCGGAGTCAGAAGGCTTGATCCAAGCCGGGAACAAATGACGCTGGTCAGCTTGATACCACAGATATTGGTCAAGGTATGCATCGCTGATTTTCTCGACCGGCTCAATATCGTAGACTGGATTTATAGTGCTGTAATTGTCGTTCATATCAATTCCGACTTCCTTAAATGCTCTTTGAGTGAGTAAGAAACGCTTAATTCTCTCGAGTGTGGTTCCAGGGCTGTCATATGCCTGCTCGATTAAGGCAAGCTCTTCGCGCTGGCTCTGGTTCAGGCGGCCCTTGACGGAATAAGCTTCCCGTAAGCGTTCGAGGGCAAGGATGAGGATTTTGGTATCATGCTTGTATGAGACACTGGGGAATGGGATAGGTGAGAATTTTCGGGACTCCAGCCAGTGCACAGTTGTCGTGTAAATGGCGACAGCTTCCTCTGAGGAAACATAGGGCCCATCCTTCATATAGTTGTGTTGCCTCTCTTGTTCTGCCTTAAGCCAGAGGCGAGTCAACCTACCCAAGTTCTTCTTCGCGACTGTTTTGTCGACCGTTGCACCTCTGCGAATACGTTCGCGATTGTAATGTGCCACAGAAATCCACCAATCTGCTTTGCTTTTAACATAGCGCAGAATAATGTTCTCAATTGGTGCAGGTAGGCCTGGCACCTTCCACGGAATGTTACTCTTCCAACATCTCCAGGCCTCGGACAAATGCTGCAAAACGGTGTTAACCTTGTTTTGCTTAATTCCCTCAGGCATCATGTCCATTAGATCCGCCATAACTGATGCACGAAGTTCGAGATCAAAGTGAGACTCTACACGTTGCTTTGTGACGGTCTTGGCAACTCCCTTGCTGTGCCTCCCTTCGAATTGACGAGAAAGCAAATTCCCAAGCCACCTTTCTAGGAGTGGGATAATACCACGCATGAAAAAGAGCCATACTCTCCAAGCAGGCGCCCAAAAACCACAGCCAGGGCCTTTGCCAACTGGGCCAGAGTTAAATCGGTAGTAAATGAGATGTTTTAAATCCTTGCAGGAACGGATTTGATGCATAAGCTTGTACTTATATCGGTACATGCCGGTCAACTGGCCCACGTGGTTGAAAGCATACAGAATTCCATCCGCTAGTTGGAATGCGTCGATGTTTCCCAGTCGATATTGCACTTGGGCATCAACAATAAGCTTGGTGAGTCTCAAGATTTCTCTCATCAAGTGGAAAGCATTTCCGAAGCGCGACTTCTTTCGCTCCTTGGTAGTCAGCGTCTTGACGGGCTTCAAATTAAAATTGTAATCGAGATGAAGGTACGTGAGATTCTTTCTGTGTATCAGGAGATTCAGCATGTTGAAGCCTTGGCGACAAACTTGAAGGCCTGCTTCGACCCAGTCGATTGTGGTCTGTTGAAAGAATTTGGTCTGCTTTAGCGATTTCATAAGATTTTGCTTGTTTTGGGCTTTGGGCTTCTTCTTGTGTAGTTCGTTCAAGACATAGGTCTTCAGTAGCTTCTGATATGACACGCGGACCTTAACCGGCTGACCTTGGGGGCAATGCTCAAGGTACCATTGCTTGACAAGGGGCACATCTTGTGCCCGAACCATTCGGCCTGACCTTCTATCAAATGGATAGGGGGCCCACCAAAGCGCAATTGCCGATGCTGTCTCACTAGTATACAGCTCCTCATCCGCAAAAAACGGCTCAGCTTCTTGCGGAAGTACAAATGCGTCCTCCTCGGGCTCCTCATTGTTGCCATATCCAAATAGCTCGTCTTCGTGGCTAACGGTGATGTTCTTTGGCGCCACTGATCTAGACGAGATTGGATTGATGACGGGGTCGAAATAAAATGCCGGCAAACTCGGATCTTCTGCCCGCACATATACAATTTGTGGGTAGGAGTAGTTGCTTATATGAACGCTTCGAGGCAATGAATTGTACAGGAAGGGAAACTCGACGCGGTATTCCGTACGGATAGGTGCGCGGAAGATGATTCGGTCAATGGCATTGAACTCGCCGAAATCTTCGTCATTTGGATCGACATCCTTGTACAGAGGTTCGAATCTTGGGCCACCCGGAATAGCGACATTGAGAGCCTTTGCAGTGAGGAAAGACTTGAGTTCAAACATGTGGAAGTAGTTCTTATCAACCAAATCACTCAAGAGTTGGTGGCTCAGTCGGTACAATGTTGCCATCTGAGGTAACGTCAAATTCCACTCCTTGTAGCTTGGGCCGTTGACATGAGGTGTGTCAAGTAACGGACGATTCTCGTAGAACCATTCGTAAACAGCCGCATCTTCGTTTTCGTCCAACTCCATCTGGATAGGCTCCAACGGCTCAACGTCCTCGATATTCTCAGACCAGGAGAGAGGCGGTTCCTCATCGTCGAAGGGCGGAAATCGCATTCTCTTAAAGTGGCGTCGATCGCTCTTCTCCCTTCTCATAACAACCCACATCGATGCCCACTGCGCATGGAATACGGGTTCGATAACTCGTGGTATCTCGTTCACCAGAGTCAAACAGCCGTTGACGTGGTATAGAACCTTGACTTCTCGTGCGGACTCCCAAGGCATCGGCATGTTCTCCAACAACTTCATAACTGCATGCGGCATATATTTCAATGCCCCCAGGTAGCTACGCTTGTCGCTGCTGAACTTCTTTTGCGAAACATCTCCAATGTCCTTAACGATCTTTCGTAAATGTTCGGGCGGCATATCGGCCTTTTGCGTCTCTACGAAGCCGCCTTTGCGCTTCTCCCCGAATCGATTCTTTTGTGACCGTACCCAATCTTTCTTCTTTTGAGCAAATTTGGCGACATGGGGATCTTGAGGTGGTCGGTATCCTGGGGGGGGAGGTGCGCCGGGTGGTGCGCCCAAAGGCTGAGCTGGCTGAGCAGATGAGCTCCATCCGGGCGGTGGGGGAGGAGGTATAGACGACATCGTGGAATCAAATCTATAATGACTGTATTTGGTGGAGTCGTTGAAGTCGTGGATGTCGTGGATCAGTCGATTACTTCCAGGTTGCAGTATCCATGCGTTTCCTGCACCCCTCGAGACGCGCCGAACGCGACGGCAAATGAAAGAAAAGCGCGATCACAGAATGCGCAAAGAAAAACAATTATGTGACAGATTTCGTGTATCTTTTGGTTCTCGCTCCGGTGCAAATTGGAGGAGTTGAACAGGAGCTGTCGATAGCTTTGCCTCATCGACTCTTGTCAGGTCAACATCATTATTTTTCCGAGCCACGTTATAATTGACGCTAGTATAATTTAGGAACGACGTCATGTGACCATGCGCGGGCTCCATTCATCGCACTAATAAATTTAAGCGAACTCTTAGCCCGCACAACCCCAAATTTACCAGAGTGAGAGAAATCTTGAGATCTCTAATCGTCGACAACACCAAACGCACGACTTCCCGACCATCGAGACATCACGAAGTCACAATGCCGTCCAACAGATTGACATACGTACGTTGCCCGTCATTTCGCCATATTTCGAGTTCAAAATACTAACAATTGCTTGCTACAGAGACGGAGGAACCCGTAAGCCTACCCGAATCCATATCATCGTCGCGCTGTCGCCATACGATACGACAACGATGGGCGCGAAGAATGCGGCATATGGGCATTTGCTGATACTTCAATAACAGGTACAACACGACCTCCAACAAGGTCCGCGTTATCAGGACTCCAGGTGGCAAGCTCCGTTACCTCCACCTCAAGAAGAAGGGTACCGCACCCAAGTGCGGTGACTGTGGTATCAAGCTCCCAGGTGTAAGTAAACCATCTCAATATCTGTCTTCCAGGAACCGGTCCAGAGTCGGAATGGGTGGATAGGAAAACTTGGAGGGGCTTTGAGAGGGAAGGGTGGTGGGGTGCAAAATACTTCGAATCAGAAAACAACTCGACGGACAGACACTCGAGCCATCGCAGCGCACAACCAGACAGACTATCACCAACGTTGGAAATGCGCAATAAACCTGTCGAAGAGTGGAATATTAACAGGAAGGGAATGGCCGATACCAGTTTTGACTCGCATTGTGGCACAACATTCGGACCTGGAAAACAAATGCAAGGCTTGCACTGAACAGTATCTGACATTTTGTCTCACAGGTCCCAGCTCTCCGCCCTCGCGAGTATGCTCAAATCTCCCGCCCAAAGAAGACCGTCCAGCGTGCGTATGGTGGATCGCGCTGCGCCAACTGCGTCCGTGACCGCATTGTCCGTGCCTTCCTGATCGAGGAGCAGAAGATTGTCAAGAAGGTCCTTAAGGAGTCCCAGAAGGCTCGTTAAGTGTGTGGATTGGGCTGTCTTTGTTATGGGGTGCAATATCTGGGCAGGGCGACATGAATCAGCATGGGGTTGCTGTATTTAGCACAAAGCTTTCTTCGTTCCTAATTCAGAAGAATTCACGACCATGACACTTTACGGCAAAGATTATGTTCCATTTGTGATTTAGACCTTGTCATGTGCGAGCCTCTGGGCTGTATTTCTTGGGATATCGTGGCGCGTGATGTGTAGTAGTACAAAACCAGTCAGGCATATAGTAGAGCGTGACGCCCAGTTGTAAATTGCTGGTCAGGAACATTAGATCCCGTAAGCGATACCGATAACAGATGAACCTGCACTGTAAACTCAACGACCATCTTCCCCATTCGAGTATTGCAAGCTCCGTCGAGCAAATTTGTCGGTTACGACCGCAATATTTCATTCATTTCTGTGTTCTCCGGGCGCAATGTCGTCCTCGAATAAACCATTACTTGCACCAGATCGACCATCCTCGGAGCATTCGTTTGAGATGTCGGCATCCGAAGAGGATACACTACTGACCGGCACTCGTGCCCGGGAAGCTTCACCTCAACGCCGTTCTCCCTTCTGGAGAGAAGTTGGCTTATTCATATGGGCAGTTGTAGCTACAGCTGCCGTCATAATTCTTGGTGTCCTTACCCAGCACCGACGAGAGACAACACCTGGTGATGTGGGGAATAAACCGAGTGGAAAGCGCAACCTCGTCTTCATGGTTTCCGACGGCATGGGACCTGCAAGTCTTTCCCTGACACGAAGCTTTAGGCAATACGAAGGAAAACTGGCTATCGATGATATATTACAACTGGACCAACATCTCATAGGGCAATCACGCACCAGGTCCACCAGCAGTTTGGTTACAGACTCGGCAGCCGGCGCAACAGCATTCTCCTGCGGACTCAAGAGCTACAATGGTGCCATTTCAGTTCTACCAGACCACACGGCGTGCGGAACCGTGTTAGAAGCAGCAAAGAAGGCGGGATACATGACGGGACTAGTAGTTACGACAGACCTCACGGATGCGACGCCTGCTTGCTTCGCTTCCCATGTGAACCTGCGCTCGGAGGGGGACAGCATTGCTGCACAAGAAGTCGGAGAACACCCGCTTGGCAGGGTTGTGGACTTGATGCTCGGCGGTGGCCGCTGCCACTTCCTGCCCAACACGACCGACGGAAGCTGCAGAAAAGACACCAGAGACATCACCAAGCTAGCTCAAGAGAAATACGGATGGAACTACATCAATGATAGAGCAGGGTTTGATAAGCTGAAGCTTGGAAAGAACGTGAAGCTGCCGCTGTTGGGGTTGTTCGCTGGGTCTGACATTCCATATGAGATCGATCGTCGGAATCAGAATGATGTCTACCCGTCATTGGATGAAATGGCTAGAACCGCTCTCACTGCCCTGGAGGCAGCCACCCAGGACAGCGATAAGGGATTCTTCCTCCTGATCGAGGGAAGCCGGATTGATCATGCTGGTCACGGTAATGACCCAGCAGCACAGGTCCATGAGGTTCTTGCCTACGACAAGGCCTTCGGTAGCGTCCTGAAATTCCTCGCCGAGAGCAAGGATGAAGGAGTTGTTGTCGGCACTAGCGATCACGAAACCGGCGGCTTGTCCATCGCTAGGCGTAAGTCAATCCTGCAATGTCCACCAAGCATATCTAACGTCTCACAGAAAACAACCCAACCTATCCGGAATACCTCTGGTACCCAGAGGTGCTCTCCAAGGCCACCCACTCTGCCGAGCATCTCGGTTTTGAACTCTTTGATCGTGCTGAGGCAGCTCAGTCTACATCGGAGGATATCGAGAAATATGTACGCAACACCCTTGTGAAAGATGGCCTTGGTATTACCGATGCTGAAGACGATGAAATCCGCGCCATTCTGGATAGGCCACTAGTGGCCTCTCCTCTCTTTGCCAATATGATCAGCAAGCGTGCGCAGATCGGCTGGAGCACTCACGGCCACTCGGGTGTGGATGTGAATATTTATGGTTCGAAGGGCTCTGAGAAGCTAATCGGCAACCACGAAAACACAGATGTCGGGAAGTTCCTGAGGGAGTACTTGGACGTCGATGTTGAGGCTATAACAAAGGAGCTAAACAAGAAGACCAGCGCGTTCGAGGTAGCGAGCTTAGGCGAGTGGTGGACTGGGCCTATCCCCACCGAGGAAGAGGTGTTGAAGGCAGCTGATCATTACGATGCTTCTCTGAATCATCGCAGACATTGAGGCTTAGTCCACAATACGAGGCGAGTCCATTATTGTCATTTCAACGCTCTTGTTTGGCCGTGTGCTTGTCATTGAATATCTACGGAGTTTCGTCATTCCAGAGTTCGACGGTCGTTTATGTAACAATATACCCATGAATTTTATCACTCTGTATTCTGCTCACTGGTCCATACCTTACTTACGCAGCGCAATCTAAATTCAGCCGTCAATAACACCAAGTTTTATCACGACTGAGCCTGGGCACGTGATCACAGTGTAGGTGCAAGACGCATCAAACTTCTCACAAACCATTCCAGAGTTTCACGAACCCGTAGCAACTCATTGTGGATCACGTAGTAGTTTGATCCCACGTCTCTATATCTCATGTCCGGGGTCACAAACCCAACTTTTCTCCGTTTTTGTCCGCTATACAATGCCAATGTTCCGGTAACCTTATTCTCGTCCCCCGGTTTGCCTCCGCAGGTCAGCCTCAGTACCAAACAACCTCAGAACACCATACAAGTGTATGACTATTCAATGGCAATCGCTGTCAGAGGGTTGCCTGGTGGGTACCAGCAAGAGGTTTGGGCGGAGAGGCGAAACAATTTTGGAGGGATATGGAACGCAAAAGTGATTCCAGACAGGAAATGATTGTGTACGGAGTCATATCATACATTTTTTGCTATGAGGCAGATTGAAGTAGGTCAGGCTTGGAATCCGGATGACACGCGGCTCTTGGTGAAATGCCATATGAATCGAGGCTTTGCTGCTGGTCTGACCTTGGTTTTGGAAGTGCGCCCTACCTCCAAGACCAAAGCACGATTAATGCTTGGAAAGACATCTTGGAAATAGATGCTCTCTGTTGGCAGCTGGGACGGTAACTCAGCCACTACTGTCGCGGAATATCCGGTTGAAAAGGTTGATAGAAAGGACACTCAACAGTTCCAGCACACTGAACGCTCAAACACAACTGACAATGTGCAACTATCACCTACTGCACTACCTTTGTGGCCACACCTCTCTCTGGGCCGGCAGCAACTGTTACGACCTCTACACACAGCTCCAGCGCATCAACGATCCGCTCTACTACACCTCGCCGTACGCCCATCAGATCCCATTCGAGATGCCGAGGCAGTGCTTGCCGAGTAGGAATAATATTAGGCAGGAGAGGGTTGGAGAGTGCTGTGGGTTGATAGAGTGTTCCAATGATATGGGGTCCCTGTATGCGAGGAGATATGGATGTGGAACAGAAGATGCGGCTTGGGGGAAGAGGATTGGCGTGGGGTGGAGATAGGAGGGATTTTCATTGTTCCAGATGGAATGCCGGAGCTGGTAGAAATCGGGGGCTTTCTTGCGGGGTGGGGGGGGTAGAAAATTGTTAGATGTATTCGTTATTAAAGGTTTTCAAGCAGCTCATGTTTATGGAGGCTTGTTGAAGCAGGAGCAGTATTTTTTCTGGGGCCTTTTCTCTTGGCCCATGACGATACAATGACTTTGAAAAGTGATATATTCGATGATATATTCGAGGTTCAATAAATTTTACACGGTATCCCATATATTCCACAGCGGAGATGTTCACGGGCAGTCTCCTCTCGTTCGCGTATCTTACAGTCGGTCTTCCCATTCAACGCTTCGCAGCTGTCGCCTTTCCAGACACAACACCAACACCATCTCTCCACCCCAGCGGCACTAAAGCGGCTGCCACACTGCCCAGGCCCCTTTCGGTGGCCAGTAGGTTATACTGTGCAGCCGCATTCCTCGTGTCTTGTATCTCAACCTGGATTCCCAGGGAATTAATCGCCTTCCTCGTCGCCGGACTCAGCGGCATCATATTCGGTCCCAATCCTAGAATCAACAGATCTATGGCATGTCAGTCACCCATCAAGACTCCAAGCACCAGGCTCGTTCAAACAACGCAAGCTTCGGAGTAACTCACCAGGTTTCGGCCACACCATTCCCAGAACTCCCCAACTCTCGTCCCCAACCTCCCACAGCCCTTTATCATTTGCCAGTCTCTTGTTCTCCTCTCCTTCGGCCCTATTAGCATTCCACGGCTTCCATGAAAACACCTCCCCATTCACCAGAAGCACGCCAGCCCCATTCGTAATTTTCACTCCGTTATTAAGGTGGAACCCGTCCCAGAGACACGCGTCGATCGCGGTGCTGGGCACGGGTGTACCGCCGAGGACATCGAGGTTGGAGAAGTCTGTCTGTGTGCTCTCTTCGCTGACTGGGCCGCGGTCGCGGGATGGCGGTTTATGCATTGAGGCTGGTGTGGTGGATAGAGAGCGCGAAGGTGACGATAATGCTCGTGGGGTAGGAAGGGAGGTCGCGGGGCGGCGGGTAGAGTAACAGCGAGAGCTGGGGGATAGGATAGAGCGGGCAATTTCATGAATGCTAGGACGCGCAGAGGCGCGTTGGAGATGGCGGAGAGGCTGCATCATGTTGGTTGAGACCGTACGACAGGAATTGATGGGCGAAAGGTCGTGGGTGCTTAGGTTTGCGCTGGAGCTTCGGGGACGGAGCTGTCAAATCCATATATTTTTAGCGGCGCCCGATAAGATTACAAGTGCCGACGTCACTAATTTCAAGGGTACGATTCCAGGAACGGAAGGAACGATCAATACATTTTGATGATAGCTTTAGAATACAAAACTGTTAATTCTGAAAAGCTAATATACGTAGCTGTTATTCAATTATTATTCTCTATGAAATGTTGTGGTTATATTGTTCACATAATTCTATTTCAAATTCCAATTATTTATTTTTTCATTCATTCATTCATTCATTTTTATAACATCGATGCAACAGGATATTTATATTTGTTTACTCCTAGCTGCCCAATAATGCTTATGCCCTATAGTTAAACCACAAAAAAGCCTCTCTAGAAAGCTTTATAATAACATATCAATTTATAAAGAAGAGTGTAGCTACCCTTCGTTGATGGATTCGCCGAATAAACAGGCCAGTCCCAGGGACGAAATGACCCAGTGCCACAAGTACCAGCCTTTCCGAGGAAGGCACGATTGATCGAAGGGAAGGATCGAAGGGAATAATGGATCAGATACCAGAGGGAAGGAATGCCTGACTACAATGGGAAAGAGCGAAGGGTAATCGGCTGCGGAAGGAAAGAGCGGCTAGCCAACGCGGAAAGAACGACCAGCCAAGGAGGGCATTTCGGCCCAGCTTCATATTCAAATCTCGCAGATTGGGCCTCCGACTACTCGTAGCTTTACGCGTACAGTAACGTCTCTACCGATTCTGTGGACGGGCTATCAAGAGTCCGCAAATGTTCTCTTGGAGGTATGGGCAGTTTCGGAAGTTTCTACACACAATACGAACACCACGACCATCAGAAACTGAAACTAGACGCGACGAACAATTCCCAATACGATTATACGGGAAGCCATCATTAATGCAAACTTACGCATGATTGATGGGGTTATACATCCTATTGAGCCTGAATGGATCGCCGCCTTCCCAGGTCGAAGCCAACTAATTCATCTGATATTCTGCCCTACACGATACGCCGTATAATACTATATGTGCATTAATGTCGAACTTATCCTTTATTCCGAAGAGAAAACAAATAAAATTACCAGTCTGTTATTGCAGAAGGGGAGAGAAAATACTAAAAGAGTTATGGACCCTATTTCTTTCGCGCCCAGAACCCCGGAACCATGCGGGTCCATGCGGGTCCCCATAAACGGCGGCCTGAAAGCGGGTGGTGAGACAAAAATGCTGTCTCAGGTTCGCTCAGTAGCGACGTTGAGAGTTTGACAACCATCAAGGTGCAACGGTCGACCACCCAGACCGCCACCTGTTTGTGTTCACCGCTGCTGTACTCCCCAATGCCACGTTCTGGGCTTCAGTGCGTTGTGGAAGCCAAGAACGGATGGATAGGATGGATAAATGGGCGCAAATGGGCGCGAAGCCAGGGTGCACGCTTTGGGAAACTTGGGACGAAATTTGTCAGAAGCCAGAGGTTAGTTGGCACGCCGAAGCTGCCGGGCAGCTATCCTTCCGGACTCTACTCATCTTGTTGCCTACTAAACCGCTCCAGTCCAGAGGAAGAGGGAGGATCGCAGGATACTCATTAAATTTCTGACTGAATGCATCGTCGGCGCGTGACGCCGGCTATTACCCTCTCAATCAGCCAGCGGCGGTTATGAAGCTGATGATATCCGGACTCGCGTGTTGCCAAGGACAGGCTCTATAGCAAGAATGATGCATCACGGAATAGACGTGAGCCGAATGTTTCGGGGGAGCCTACAGGGCTATCTTGAGTCTGGTCGGATTAGTTCGCGATTGGGGTGTAAACAAGCCGATTCAAGCTCGATCTGTACAGGAAGTTCACACGGTCCATTGATCAATCACAATAGCCCCTAAGTACAGAATTGACATCTGTAGGGCTCTTTTAACCTCGGGGGTCCTTTCGCTCTTTTCGTTCGATCCGTGGGCGGTTGGCCAACCCTGAGCCCGTGCCCAGATGTTTCTTGTCTGGGGTGGCAGGTACCAATTCTGATGCCAACTCTAACAAGCGAGTTTCAACATCGCGCCTCAAAATGCTCGGCGGGGTCGGGCTCAAAAGAAAGACGCATTTTGTCATATTCCACGATTCCGATTATAGCATCAATCGAAGAAGATCAGATCGTCTGTGATAGAGTACTTGATCCGTGGAGCCGCAGTGAGAACATCTCACATGTTGCGAATCTTCAGACAGGGCCCACCACCGGCGTTTAATCCGATGACATTCTGTGGCTCGTGAAGACCGGGGTGCGGATTCTGAACACACTTGTAACATCAACGATACTCGCCCTCAAACACCAAACATGCATACGACGAAAGCCGCGCTCGCCAGCAAACGCCCGCACGGCCCCGGAAACACCGTAGGCCGCTCGTTCTGGCCTGATAAATCCCACATGGACTATGCTTCAAGCCCATGCATGATTAGAAACTGATCTTTGCCTCCAAGTTTTACCATCCTAATCATCGCTATGCGGATGACTAGAGCAGATCGTGCAGCTGCACGGACCGGGACCCCGTCGAGGGTGGACGGTGGGAACATGCATCTATATAGCTTCGTCGTCTCCCCGATTCAGGATCCTTTCTCTTGTTTCTTGCTTCTACAACCTGTTGACTACTCTCCTTAGCAGTCTCATTTCGTACTCTCTTTATTGCCCAACTGGCTTGGCTGCTTACGTTCTTTACATTTAATATTTTATCGGTGTGCTTTATTTACTTTTACAACCCACCATCCTCAGATATAACTTCCTACGAAGTCCATCTTCAAAACAACAATTTACATTCTTCAACAGCTCGGCCTGTTCCATTTTATAACTTTCGATTCTTCATCTCCCCGTTTTTTGGGAACTCTCTCTATCTACTTATCTACATATCTCTGTCATCTACATCATCGAGTATAACTATCAATCGACCCACACGATCAACGGCCATCATGTCTCCAACTCTGATGAGCACCTCGATGCACATGGCGTCCGGCCTACGCACGACCCCTCCCTCCGACTTTCTCGACCGTCATGAATATGGCGTAACCAAGAACCGCACGAAACCGGCCTCCACTGGCGGCGGCCGCGCATGGAGCGAAGAAGAAGTTCGTATTCACCACCCCAATTTTCACAATCCCACCCACTAACCGTTTACCTCCAGGAAGTCTATCTCCTCCAAACGCGCCTCCAAAAGATGCCCTATAAGCACATCGCCGCGCACCTCAAGAAGACCGAGCTTGCCTGCCGCCTGCATTACCACCAGCTCTCGCACGGCTCCAACCGCCGCAAACGCACAGCCTCCATGTCCTCCGCGGCCTCGACAGCCTGCCTTTCCCCACCACCCCCAGCAATTCCTTCCCCGATCCGCGAACGCCCCATCTCGCCACCATCATACTCTACATCCCCCACCCCAACCCACCCGTCGCCATCCTCCCCAAGCCCTCCCCCGCCACCACCACACTACTCACTCAGCACGCACCCCCACCTCAAGCCGCACTACGCCTCAACTGCTCCGTCGCCGCCTCTGCACTAACGCCGAATGACATCGACAAAGAACGCCTCCGCCGCATCTACGACAACCATCGCGCGGCCTTCTGGTACGCCATCGCGGCCGAGTACGGCGCGCAGGCGCCGCCCGCGCTGCTTGAGGAGGTGTGGCGTAGGGGTGGATGGTGCGCGCCACCAACGCCGTGTGGTAGTCCCGAGGGAGAGGTTCGGGAAACGTCAGAGAAGAGGAGGTCCAGCATTAGTGATTTGTTGGGGATTGATGCGAGCCCCAGGAGTCCGAGGGAGAGGGAGCTGATTAAGCGGTTGGAGGAGGAGGGAAGGTTGGAGATGGTCTAGNNTTTTTTTTTTTTTTT
>KV458954.1:0-32981 GCA_001662605.1 Pseudogymnoascus sp. 05NY08
AGGTGCTAACGCCTTCTACTACATAATGATGTAGAACAACACTAAGTTCTTCTAGACTAGTATATATAAGATTAATTAGATTATATAGGAGAAAGAATTAGAAGAGGATAATAACATAATATTACTTATCTAGGAGAAGCTCCCACCTATGTACTAAAAGTACACTAACGTCTTCTCTAAAGTAGAATCTAATAAATTACCCCTACACTATATATATAATTATAAGATTTAGCTAGAAGCACTATTACCTAACACATTCTCCCTACTCTACTAGTAAGGCACTAAAGAGCTTAAGGCTATAAAGTAATACTTATTAGAGAACCTAGAGAAAGGCTTTATCATTAATAGCAACAGCCCCTTTATGTCCCCTATACTCTTTGTTAAAAAAGTAGATAGCAAATTAAGGTTCTACATTAATTACTATAAGCTAAACAGCCTTACTTATAACAATCTATACCTAATACCCTATATTAACAAGTTGCTTAGCTAGGTATTAAAAGCTAAGATCTTTATAAAGCTAGATATTAGGCAAGCCTTTCACTATATATAAATGCACCCTAACTCTAAAGAGTATACTACCTTTTAGACTTGCTATAGGTCTTATAAGTGTAAGGTGTTGCTGTTTAGATTAACTAACAGTCCTATAACCTACTAGAGGTACATAAACAACGTTCTAATGTTATACTTAGATAACTTCTATACAGCTTACCTTAACAACATTCTTATATACTCTAAGGACCCTATAGAACATATTAGGCACATATATAAAGTCCTTTAGAGGCTCTATAAAGCTAAACTATAAGCTAACATTAAGAAATGTAAGTTTAATGTTACCTATACAAAGTACTTAAGTTACATACTAACTACTTCTAGTATAGAAGTAAACCCTAATAAGATTAAACCACTTTATAACTAGATTTAACTAACTACTATCATAGGTGTAAAGTCTTACCTAGGCTTCTATAGGTTCTACTACTAGTTTATTTATAACTTTAGAAAAATAGCAAAGCCCCTTACTACTATTACTAGCCCTTTAGAACTGTTCCTATAGACTAACAAATGTAAGAACGCTTTTAAAGAGTTGTAACAACAACTCCTAGTAGTGTAGGCTCTATACTTCTTTAACCCTAAATTGCCTATAAAGCTTAAGACTAACACTTTAGATAGAGTTGTTGCTAGTATACTATCCTAAGAGCACCTAGACAAGCTCTAGTACCTAGTAAGCTTCTATAGCCACATCCTTACTAGCTATAAGATTAACTAGGAAATCTATAATAAGGAACTCTTTACTATTATAAAAGCGTTTGTAAAATAGAGACCTAAGTTAGCCTTAGTATAACACTAAGTTGACGTTTACATAGACTACTACTTACTTAAGTACTTTATAACAATAAAGGTTCTTACTATAAAGTAGGTTTAGTAAATAGAGCTACTATCTAACTTCAACTTCTACATTATGTATATAGTAGGTAAGAATAACTAGAAGGCTAATATTCTAAGCTAAAGAGACTAAGACCTTATAATGTAATAGAAAGTTAAGTTAGATAGTTATATAAGGGTGTTACTTAGCCTAGCCTACCTACACCCCTATATTAGTACTAAATTAGCTAATAGCTATATAGCATTAATCTATGTTATAAATGCTATAATAGTGCTAACGTTAATGCTATTCAACTTAATAGAAATGCTATGTGTAGATAACTAGAAGTCGTTTACTAAGACATGTGCAAAATAACCCCTACCTAAGGGGTTTACTATAAACAACTAGCTCCTTCTATATAAAGGCTGCCTATATGTAAACTACTACACTAAACTATGCACAAAACTTATCTAAGAGGTGTACAACTAGTTGTTAACAGCACACCTAAGTAGAAGGAAGACCTACTAGTTACTTACCCTAAAATACCATTAGGTTAGGATAGAGATAGACTATATATAGTATATATGTAATTATGTAACCTACTACCTCTTACATACTAATGTCACTAAGTAATAGGGCTTCCTACACCCCCTACTAGTACTTAATTACCCTATATAACACGTTATAATGGATTTTAAGGAGTTCCTAAGGGATAAGCACAGGTATAACAGCATCCTAGTGTTTATAGACTACCTTAGTAAGACTTTAGTAACTATACTATATTATAGGACAATAGATGCATAATAAATAGCATAGCTGTTTATTAAGTGGATTTACTAATTTAGACACACCCTAGTCTTAATTGTTAGTAACTATAGACCCTAATTTATATTGTCCTTTTAGTATGAGTTCTACTAGATTATTAGCGTTAAGATTAAGCTATTAACAGCTTATTATAAGCAGACTAATAGACAGATAGAAATCATAAACTAGTATATTAATTAGAGACTACACCTATTTATATTCTATTACTAGGACAACTAGAGTAAGCTTATCCCTATTATAGACTAGGTCTAGATAACACTTCCTTATGCTTTAATTAGCATGACCCCCTACTAACTTAAGTATAGAACAGATCTATATATAAGTTAGGACTAGAATACCCTAAAGGGTTCTAACCCCTAGGAGACCCTAAACTAAAATGAAGCTAAAGTAGTTACTAAACAAATGTATACTACCTAGGTTATAGCTAAGAGCAACATAGCTAAGGCTTAAGAAGATATGTTAAAGTATGCTAACTAATGCTAACAAGCTGTTAATTAGAGCATAGGACATAAAGTCTACCTCTTAGTAAAGAATCTTAAGAATACTTACCCTAGCTATAAACTTAGATAATAGTAGGTTAGACTATATATAGTATTAGAACAAATTAGGCATGCCTATAAGCTAGATCTACTAACAGGTTCTTAAATCCATAACATCTTCTTACCTAACGTACTAATTAAGGTGCTAAATAACGCCCTACCTAGACAAGAAGTACTAGAGCCTAGTAGTAAAGTCATTAACAGCCTAGAGGAGTAGTAGGTTAAAAAGATCCTTACTATAAGAATCTAATGTAAATAGCTCTAATACTAGGTATCCTAGGTTAGATATAATCTAGACCTAGAGTAGTATCCTATAGTAAATTTTAAGAACTCTCTACATAAGCTTTAAGAGTTCTATATAGAATACCTAAGCCTACCTAGACTACTAAAGGACTTACCTAGATAGATTATAGCATAGGAGATAGGCAAGCTAGGCTATAATTAAGAGAGGAATAGCAAAGTAGGAAAAACAGCATTATTACTACCTATAACACTAAACTAAGCACCCTCTAAGCTAGGGCACACTTAGAACTATAGTTCTTATAAAGGCTACCCTTTCTAAACGTCTTACTAGCTTTATAATAAGTAGCTACTACTATAAGAGATAAAGGGTTAAAGCAACCCTATATAAAAGACTACACTTAAGTTCTCTCTAGTATAGAGCCTACTTACCTAATAGTAGAGCTGCTACTGTTCCCTTCCTCCTTATCCCCCTACCCCCTCTTCCTCTTCTTACTAGTGTAAGGCACTACTATAACAGCCCTAGCTAGCTTCCCTACTGCCTTCTCTACCTTAGCTACTACCCTAGCTATAAAGTTCACCTCCTTCCCTACTATTACAGTAGATTTATCTACTACCCCTAGTAAGGAGGTAGTATAGGCCTACTCTATAAGGAGCTTCCCTATATCCTCCTTTAGCCCTACTACTACTATAGTAAGGCCCTACCTTAGAGTTAGACCTAGAATAAGAACTATAGAGAAGAGAAGACTTACCTTAATAGTAGAGACAACAGCCTAGCCCTAGAGGTACATTACACCCTTAAAGGGGGTGTAGAGTTCTAGCATACTACTAGTAGCTAAATTAGCTATATAGATAGCTTCTTTATAAGCTGCCTTAATAGCAGTAGAGTCCTTAGGGTCAGCTGACTTAAGGTTGACAATTATCTAGTATTCCTCCTTAAGGAACTAGGCTAGCTCCTAAGACAGTTAGTAATAGTAGCTAAATGTAAGAGACTTCTCTAGGAACTTACTAGGACATATAGAGCTTTCTACTTAACATAGTACTTATACTTTAAGCTCTTAGAGCTCTAGATGCAGTTGTAGGCTAGGGCCCTATCCTCTAACTTTACTATATAGTATATACATCTTATATAAATTTAGTAGAAAGCTGCTATAAGAGCCCTAGGGGGCGTTAGGAGAGTTATTATTATAGAAATCATACTATAGGATCTGTTAGTCTAGCCTAGGTATTACTACTATGCTAGTGTAGTTCTATTACCTACTAGATTGTTAGAATTATGTTTTATTTAAAACAACTAGTTAGTATAGGCCTATAGTTTAAAGGGGGCTATATACTAGTCTTAGGATAGGGGTTATAAGCATTATTATAGAAAGAAGCTTTAAAGTGTAGGCAGAATTAGCTGCTTTATAACAATAGCTTAGAATAATGAATTTCTAAGATGGATTAGTAAGTGCATAGTAACTAATAAAATTATAACACTTTATACTACAACTAGATATAATATAGTATTAAGTTAGACATTCATTTTTAGCCTTTATCTAGAATAAAGTATACTCTACAACCTACCTTATAAATGCATTTAGCAACATAATCTTTAAACAAAGACTACCTAGACTATCCTAACCCTTAGATACTACTTAGTTAGTATATAGAACTATATGCTTTAAGGACAAAGCCCCTTCTTAGGGGGGGGGGGGTAATGTAAGGATGCCTCCTTATATAGGGTACATTTAGACTTATAGGGCAGCACCTAGCACTAACACTATAATGTAAGGACATAGGGTACTATATTATAAGAAGTGGTATATAAGAGTGTAAGTTAGATATAAGTTAGTATAATCCTATAGGTCTACTATAAAGGATACAAAAAAGATAAAGGAGGAGCATAAGGCTTCCTACTCCTTAAGTATCTATATTAGGTCTAACTCTACTAAGCCTAGCATGCCTATAGATCTACTCCTATCTATTACCTAAATCTACCCTAACCCCTAAACTCCTACATTACCACTCTATAGTGTTAGTGCTAGGTGCTACTCTATAGGTCTAAATGTACCCTATATAAGAAGGCATCCTTACACCTAGAGTCCTATAAGTCTAACATGTGATATGCCTAGAACTACTATTATCTACTGCCCCTCTAGGTACTAGGGTTAGTTTTATGTAACCTCCTTTCCTTCTTACTTATAGTTAGCTAGCCTTCTCCTTCTATTATAACACTAGGGTGTAGTACTAGTTAATATACAACCCTACTTAAACATTTCCTTATCTAGACTTATATATTTTGTAGGCTGTAGAGAGCTTTTACATTAGTAAATAGATGTGTATAAGTAATAGGGGTAAATATCCCTATAAAGCTTCTACTACTCTACTACTCTAATAAATATATAATATTATTAGTCTTGTTGTCTTAAGAATTCTTTATTATACTAATGTTTATAACACTCTTTACTCTCATTTTATAAGAATTGTCATCTTATAGACATTATTTACATATAAAGACATTATAGCCTAATAAAAGGACTTCTATGTTACTATTTATAGTAGGGGAATTAGAGGCCTTTATAAGCAGGCATATTTTGTAGTTAGGCTAGAACATATGTATGTATTTCTACTATAAGAAATACGTGTCATTAGAAGTGTAGTCTTAGGGACTCTAACACCTATCTATACATATATACATACCTTAAGCTTCTTCCCCTAGCATGCTAGGTAGGCCTTTTTAGTACGCTATTACAGCTCTGCATTACTAGATCTTAGCTCCCTAGGCATGTTGTGTAACGTCTGTTGTATTAGCCACTACTAGTAGCAAAGTCCACTTGTTCTCTAAGAATTAGAATAGCGAGTAATCTCCCTAGGAGTCGTGCATGCATCGGATTAATGGGAGTGAGAGTATAGGGGTGTGACTGTGAGAGAGACAGATAGAGAGGTTGGAGAATGTCTCTCGTCTCGACTGCAGCAGCTTACCGCCACGTGCAGGAAGGGCGGGGTAAGTTAGCGTCTTTCTTGTGCTTTTAGCTGCTTATGCATAGTACTGTGGGGGGTGTTGGGGGATGAGACGGACCTTTAATCTCCACAATAGTGTCTTCCGAAGTCTTCCGCGCGCGCATTTGCGGAGATCCGTTTCCCAAGCGCTCGAAGCTGACATGCCCCGCGCCGGCGCATATCCCGCGGGTATGCGCCGGCGTATATCCCGCGGGTATGCGCCAGCGTTTGAACACGTGCAAACCTACCGTCGCTATTGAAAATCCTACTATGGTGTTCTTAGTGTTTGGCCTGAAGTCAAGGCGGGGTAGACAGATCACGAAACGGCTAAGACGGCGGGCAAGTCGAAATGAACTAAGGATTACGTTAGTGTCGCGCTTGTACCACATGAAGCTTATAAACCACATCATGGCTCCTTAATTATAAAAATAAGCTCATCTTTTTACCTGCTCAATGCTCTGTCATCTCGTCTCTCTCTCTTCAACATAAGCACATCAACATCCACATAACCTCCAAACGCAAATTTCAAACTACCACCATCATGCTGGGAAAAGATAAGTCCCTAAAAACTCCTAAGATCAATGGTTGTCGTAGCTAACTCAACATACTGACTCTCGAGGACCACTACAACATCCCTGAATTCGCAGAGAAGGCGAAATGGTGGGCCGGTTTCTTCGCCGTAGATGCGGAAAAGCATGTCCGCGAGATCAGCGACGTCGATAAGATCCGCCTCAAGTACGCTGATGACTATGGAGTAGGTTACCACATTCTCTCATACACCGCACCTGGCATTCAAGACATTGCCGACCCAGGGGAGGCGCTCAAGGCGGCACAGCACACAAACGACTGGGTTTATGAGCAGATTAAGGACAAGCCGGATCGCCTCGGCTCGTTCGCTGCGCTGCCAATGCACGATCCTAAGACAGCTGCAGCTGAGTTGAGGCGCTGTGTCGAGGAGTACGGGTTTAAGGGCGCTTTGGTGAATGATATTCAGATTGGAAGTGATGGGGAGAGTTTGATTTTCTACGATAAGCCTGAGTGGGACGAGTTTTGGCAGACGTGTGTGGATCTCGACGTGCCGTTCTACTTGCACCCGAAGCAACCAACAGGTGTGGTATATGATAAACTATGGGCGGATCGCAAGTATGTCATCTTCTCCCTACACACGAGGTGCTAGCAGGGCTAGGAATATTTGAGTTAACCAGGAAGTAGGGAATTGGTTGGACCGATCCTCTCGTTTAGTCAGGGCGTGTCGTTGCACCTACTAGGAATGGTCACGAACGGTGTCTTTGACAGGAATCCAAAGCTGCAAATAATCATCGGACACTTGGGAGAAGGACTTCCCTTCAACCTCTGGAGAGCTCAGGTAAGCCCCCGATCTCGATCCCAAAAGTTAGACTTGGAGAAGCTAGACTTGGACTAATGTAGACTTTGCAGCATTGGTTCGAGGACATCAAGAAGCCAATTGGCGCGACGACGATGAAGAAGACACTCCGCGAATACTTCCAACAGAACATCTGGGTATGTTATCTGCTCTACTTATCATTATGCTATCAAAACTAATTTGTCGCGCCTTAGATTACCACAAGCGGTCACTTTTCCACCCCCACGCTTAAGTACTGCATAGAGGAGTTCGGCAACGCAGACAGGATTATGTTCTCC
The DNA here is from genome assembly GCA_001662605.1 of Pseudogymnoascus sp. 05NY08. NCBI lineage: Eukaryota > Fungi > Ascomycota > Leotiomycetes > Thelebolales > Thelebolaceae > Pseudogymnoascus > Pseudogymnoascus sp. 05NY08. The sequence goes on from KV458954.1 coordinate 7,609, forward strand.
ACTGACTTCCCATTTGAGAACTACCACGACGCATGCACATGGTTTGATGGGGTTGAGGGGTTAAAGGAGGGCGATAAGGTGAAGATCGGGCGAGATAACGCGAAGGGACTGTTCAGACTAGCGACTTTCAAGGATTGTGACACGCCGTTGGAGAAGTAAAATAGCAAAAAAAGGAAATGAGGGAGCTGTAAATATATGGCGATCATAAAATGTTAGGGGTGGTTTATCGAGAATTGAGATTTAGATATCTGTTCAATCTCGTCTGCTTAGAAATAGGGTTGCTTTTATGGTTCTAGAGATCGTTGTAAAAGGTGCATGTAGAGTCGAAGTAGAGTCGAAGTCAGTAGGCTGCGCACAACTCGCTCGTTACTCGGTAACAGCACAAAATACCCACGTTTGTACTCAAAGCTCTAAGCTTCCTTATACGCTAGAAATGTCTATGACAGATAGGACGTAGAGTCAGGGTGTATAGAAGAGGAATGTTTTTAGTATAGATGGTAATTCATAACGCAAGGTGACAAGCCAGGTGCAAAGGTGTATGTAGAGAAGTATTAGTAGTAAGGGAATATTGAAGATATAACTTATAGAATTGAATTACTCTATTTACACCCCTATCATTCTATAGACTGCGCTTCAATACGATAAAGCTGTGGCAAAAGATCACTTAATGACTCTTTCAAGCTTCTCCATTTCAGACCCAAATCACTTTGTGCTGTACTGGCATCAACAGCGAAATGCTTCTCTGCTTCTCTCAACCCTGGGTTACCAATTGGCATCCGGTGTTTCTGCTTTGAGACAATCGACCTTGCGACGTCAGCAATCTCTTGATTACAATACACGCCTTTTGCAAGCAGCAGTCTTCTTCCTCCAAGCGAGGAGTTTTCTAAGGCCTTCACGTGTGCCTCTGCAACATCTCGCACGTCAATCCATACTGGCGCTTTCGTTGGCGGCACATCACCATTCTCCCCAGCAGACACAACATCCCAGACCAACTGATTGCTCGTATTCAGCTCCTTGAGACTTTTGGGTAATGCCGACTCCAAGAAAGGACCAAAGACCATTGCGGGACATAGGCTGACGAAATCGAATCCCCGAGTACTTTCCATAAATTCCCAAGCTAACCTTTCCGCAACAGTTTTGCTCGCTCGGTAGGCTACCGGCGCGTTAGGCGCATTTACCCCATCTTCATATGTGAGTGGACACCAGTCGCGGGATGTGTAGGTGTACCCCGGCCGGGGTCCTAGGGCAGCATCATATATGCAGGCGAAGCTATTCGTCTGTACAACGCGATGGACAGATGACGTATGCGCGCTAGCTTTGAGGACAGCTTCGGTGCCGCGAATCGCAGGTGTGACAAGATCTTGCTCAAAGTTGGTGGCCGTGTAGGAGAAGGGACTTGCGAGGTGGAGGACGGCACTGGGTTGTACAGATTGAAATAAAGCGGTATAGGCGTCTGGATCGGTCATGTCGGGGACAATCGCCGTAGTTAGAAGATGTGCGCAGTCTGGTGTGATGTTGACATGCAGCTCTTCTACAGCAGTCGCCTTTTCTTGCGATCTCACGGTGCCGACAACGTTAAATCCATGTTGAAGAAGGAGTGAAATAGTATGGGCACCGATGAAGCCACTGGCACCTGTAACGATGATAGTTGATGGGGGACTAATCGGGGCAGACTTTGCAACAGGCATATTCGGAGGCGTAATGTGGTGTATATCCACCTTGCAAATGGCGGAAGCTCAAAGAACCGGTTAGCTGATGAGGCAGCTGGAGTCACTGGTGATTGAGCTTACCACGGAGACTAATAGCTTGTTGCACAACGCAATTATGCTTGGTCGAGGGAAGCAATTTTGAATATGGCAGAAGCAAGAAGAGCTCGGGGTGTTGAAATATGGGAGTTGAGTTCATTCATTGATGTAACTTAACCTGTTCAGAATTAACGTACCTTTATAACCCCGGGTTTCCGGAAGACTAGAATGAACGACCCACTTTTCATTCCTATCAACCCACTCATACTTTATCTCTGGATGCTATTAGTATTGTACCTGCATGTGCGTACACTAGTTTGTGTGGAGAATATTTTACTTAACTTAGCCGCGGGGTACTGCGAGCCGGCGGCGGACGCTAAAGTGAGAAGTGACAGACGACTTTTCCGCGCAAGATGATATTACGGGAGGAGTACTAACTAGTTCTTTTACTGGCTGGCGGGCTGGCAAACCTGATTTCTACTATTCTCACAGAACCTTGATTTGAAGAGTGACGCGGTAAAAATGAGTGCCTTTACAAGATGTGGTAAATCAGCTGACATCGGATGAATAGTTTAATTGCGCTTGCGATGAACACTTGGTGGTAACGTGGGAGAACAGCCGAGGGCCGAAGTCGATAAGGAATTGAGAAGCTCTCATGTCTGGACCGAACTATACGACGTCAAGGACTACGAGGTAGGTTTACGGTTTAACCCAGGCAGTGGGCGTGACAATAGCTACTAATCATGTCATGGTATAGCAAATATCAGGCAGTTATGGTAGAAGCAAGTGAAATGCTTAATGTATTGCTATATCATATGATTCCAGCTAGAATATTTCGAAAAGCTAGCAGCTTGCAACACTCCGTAGGACTACATTTCTCTCTATCTCATACTTACTGCTCTTTTTGCCAAGACGGGCGAATTCTCATTCAAACTGTCCCAGTCATGCGCATCGAAACATGCCTGTCGACTCAATTGCACCGCCGGACTCGTCCTTTGCCTCATCTCCTCTTCAAATTGGCTGATGGCTTCCTTCTGTGGTTGTTTGGCCACGTGCATGCGGCTTAGAGTCTGCCACAAATAATAAGCGTCGAGCATGCCATGATTAGCAGCCTCTCCCCGGTACATGGTCATTGCGTGTGCTGCATCACCGACAAGAGTCACTCTTCCATCGTGATTATCCCAGTCCAGACATGGCCAGTCGGAAAGCTTGATCTCGACTAGTTCTGCATCATCCGAAATTGTTTCAACGGCGCTCCGAAGCACAGGTGCAAACACCGAAGCTCGCTTCTTCATATCGCGTATTTGCTCGCGCTTATCAGACTTGATCTCATCATCTTCACTTTCGACGCGCCAAGAAAGGTTGATCTGAACGCGATACCGCTCATGGTCCGTCCCGGCGGTGCCGTTGATTTCGGGCACTTCGAGCATTGACACCCACAGAAAGCAGCCCGTCTCTGGGTGACAGCCTTGGAATAAAAGGGGGTCGAGTGCTCGCAGAGGTTTGACTTGCGCGGGCGTCATGTCAAGACCGGTTCCAACGAATCGAATTGGGAGCTGTCGATTTCGATAATCTTCCGGGCTGAGAAATTTGCGAACGGCGGAATTGCTACCTTCGCAACCAACGATGAGGGAGCCTGAAGCCGTCGTACCGTCCTCGAACACGGCTTTGACTCCCTCGTCGGTGGTTTCAACACTGGTCAGCCGCTTGGACCATTTGACATGCTCGGCAACGCCTTTTAAAAGCACAGCACGTAGCTTTTCGCGATTGACCCGCCGCCTCTCCGATGGCGGGATGCGAAACTTGGTCTCGCAGGTCGCAAGATTGATAAAGAGGAAATTGCCAGTGTCGTTTCGGCCGGTGGCAGGGTCGACCTGAACCGAGTCGACATCCTTCATCACTTCTGGGCCGAGGATCTCTTTGAGGTAAGGCAGTGCCCAATGGATGGTGATGGCCCATCCTTGGCCTCGAGATGATACACTCTCGTCGCGTTCGAAGATCTGGAATGGGATTCCTGCCTCGAGGAAAATCAGCCGTTGCAGTTAAGGGACGATCTGACTATGGGTCATACACTCTTCAGGCCGTGAGCCAACGTCAACCCCACGACACCCGCTCCTACAATAATCACATTCGTGTCCTTCATGTTTTGGTCAGGAAACAAATCTCAGCGACATCTGAAGTGAAAGTCCCTTCTGGCTACCTTGGGGCAAGTGTTGTCGGTAATAACAGCAGCAACCTCCTTACTGTGCTGTATAGCAACCGGAGCCGCAGAAGCCATCATGGGTTCAAAGGTCAAGTCAACCAAACAGGTGGCGCCCCACCTTGTCCTTGTCCCCGCACTAAGCCAATCTACCCCGCCTTCTCTACCGCTAATCTTCCCCCCACAGTAACGAAACAAACTGCCGACCCATGACTAAATTGTACCACTACCCCGCCATGGGTGCCTGTTTTCGCCACACTAAGCGGCGGGGTTCCTCCCCTGGCCACAAGTTTATGCAGCCGTCGCAAAGTCGTCGGTTCCACGCAAAAAGAAATTGGTGACGGCGGGCTCTATAAACTAAGGTAACGTCCCGCTAGCGATATATCTACCGCATCCGACTGGTGGATCGCATCCTCCCCCGTACCGCCTACCGGGCTGTACTCACGCACAGTGTCCGTCTTATTTGCTCCGCGCCACGTCGTACTGTGAGGATTATCGTTCCAAAGTATGCCTTGCTTGCCTCGGCACCAAGATAACAGGCCCAGATCGAGTTAAGCTCAACAACTATAGCTGGAATCTTCTTGCATCAGCGCGGTTCTGTTGCTCCCTTCGCGCTCTGGTATGGAAATTCTGCTACGGCAAAGACCGGAAGTATTAAAGGCACTAGCCACTTGTATAAGTGCTTCGTGCTTGCAAGATAGATGCTCTATCCCATTGTTTCCAAAAACAATCCTCCCCGAACCTGATTTCATTTCCAACACTTAGTTACCTGACACGACTTGAGTGCTTGAAGAATACTTGCACGATGGGATCAAAGTCGCAGAGCAATGGCCAAGGCCATCACGAAGCGCTCAACCCCATCCATCCCGATATGCTTGAACGACTCGACCCGACGTTTGTGAAGCTGTACAACGATAACGTCGCGAACACCCCAAACGCGCCCATCGACCTTGCATTTCTCCGAACCAAATATTCCGTACTCTACTCTTACGGTACCGGTCCCGCGCCTGACGTTGGACGGATATACGACTCAAAGATCCCGCTCGACGACGGCGCAGAGCTGGACATACGCATTTATGAACCATCCTCCAGTGGGCCGTGGCCTGTGCACATTGATTTTCACGGTGGAGGTTGGGGTCTGGGCGACTTGGATACCGAGTCGCATATCTGCAAGCACATCTGTCACAAAGCAAACGTGGCCGTGATTGATGTCGCCTACAGACTTGTGCCTGAAAACCCTTTTCCTACAGGCATCGAGGATGCGTTCGCAGCCATTCAATACATCCACAAGCACGGAGCGAGTCAATATAACATCAAGCCTGGCAGTATATCTCTGGGCGGTGTATCAGCCGGTGCTAATATTGCTCTTATCTGCGCTCACTGGATGCGAGATGCCAGAATTCCATTGAAACTGGTTGCCGCGGGTACACCTACGATTGACGACCTCTCTCAGTATTCATCTGCCACAGACTCGCCATTCAAATCAATGCAAGAAAATGAATTTGCTCCAACCCTGAACTGGGCACGTCTCGCCTGGTTCGACACGCTCAAGTGGAGTTCGCTATCCACCGACCCCGCGACAGAAAAGAAACAGCGGCAACGGATTGGATGGGTCGCAAATTTGTTGGATGCTCCCAACTTCAAAGACCTTACCAAGACGGTCATCTATACAGCAGGAGCCGACCCCCTCCGCGACGAAGGAGAAGCGTATGCGATGAAGCTGGTTGAAAATGGAGTAGAGGTGGTGATTAAACGCTTTCCTGGGGTACCTCATCCCTTCATGCACATGGATGGCTCTCTGTGGCAGGCTTCACAGTTTATTGATATGACTTGTAAGGAAATACGAATTGCTCACGAGTAAGACCGGATCAGTTCCGCCAGTACTAGCTTCGTGTACATAGTATAACACACCGTTTAGTAATCATGCTTAGCAACCTCAAATAGAGCTCATCATTAAATGAACAGCGTCCGCAAGGAAGACCCTCGCAGTTACGTCGTTGTGCTGCCTCACCATTTAGAAATCCAAATTCCTTGATGACATCGATGTTGAGGGGGTTTTCTAGGCGGGCGGGGGAATTGCCGGATAAATTTGGCTGTGTTCTCACGTTTGGTGAGGCAGCCGGAATAGGGGCACGGAATACAGTATATAGCACAGTATATAGGAATAGAATCGATTAACTAACTAGAATATCTACTGGGCTTACGTTACTATTTGTAGGCCCTGGTGGGCACCAGCTCTAACTCTGGTGCCCTACTCCATGCCAGACTTCGTGGCAAGCCGGGGTTGGCATGCCCTGGTGAAAACCTGGCTGGGTAGGGTTCACTAGCTTCGCTTGTACGGCGAAGCTATTGCTACGAAGGTAGGTCTCACCTGCGCTTCGGAGCACCGCCCTGGTTAGCAGCCTGTGGCAAGGGCGGGCTATTGTCACCACGGCCGAAAGTCGGCCGGTTGTAGGGAATTCGTGGGAAGACCGTGGGATTCCGGATTTTTAGCCTGGCTTGGCGAGAATCCCCGACTAATCCCACGGGCTCCCGTACGCCACGGCTGGCGCGCTGCCAGCTGTACAGGAAACTGATAACTGACCGAAACGAGCGGTCAGTTTGATAGTTCAATCGATTTGCTCTATATACTGTATTCTATATACTGTACGCTCGTATTCTGAAGCCTCCGCTCCGCCTGCCGAGCGATAGTTTCGGTGACCTGAGTTTTGGCCACCGTACTACGGCAGAAACCTTCCAACACCCGGTCGTGTAGAACCATAACCACGTGATCGTCTCGACATCCTGTAGTTTGTTGGAAATTTGGGGGAGGACCGTGGGATTCTGGGTTTTTAGCCTGGCTTGGCAAGAATCCCAACTGACCCCACGGGCTCCCGTACGCCACGGTTGGCGCACGGCCAGCTGGGCTGATACCCGACTGTATCACAGTCGAGGCACTAAGGGTTTTGGCGGTGCTCCCAGAACTCCCATATATAGCTACGTAGGCCCATTAGATAGTGTGGTAATTCAATTGATCTATATACTCTATATACTGTAGTCTACTGTTGAGTTTTCCTATCCGTTGCGCCAAAGTCCGAAGTCGCGACTACCGGAGACGCCATACAAGTCGTGTACGGTCCCCGTATTCGGGTACTTCCTCCAACATAGTTACGTCGCTACCCCGCTCTCCTGATGTCGCCTGCCAAACTGTTTGGCAGGCGACATCAAAGGCACAATACAGTAGCTTGTTCTCCCGTTATCTTTCGCAGATTTGGCGTGGCTATTGACAGGCTGCTGATTACTAAGTCTTGCTTGGCCTTCTCCTCCTCTTCGTCTTTGGGGCCTTTTCGTCACGCCGAGACTATCATCGATAATATCATCCCATTTCGTATCGCGGTTTTTCAAATGAATCGACGCGTCGTTTGCGCCCGCTGTGCCAAAATCAAGCAGGCCTGCGATGGCGGAACCCCGTGTGCTCGTTGCAAGCGCCTCGGCATCTATTGCGAGCGCAACCTTAGGGCTGATGGCAGTGAGCCATCCAATGCGATCACAAAGCCCGTCAAACTCAGAAGGACCCATACTGGCTGTGTTACGTGCAAGAAGCGGAAGAGGAAGTGCGACGAAGCAAGGCCACAATGCTCTGACTGTCGACGGCTTTGCCTAGAATGTGTGTATGCAGATCCTAGGCCACGACAACACAGTTCTCCAGCAGCTTCGCCAAGTGCTCAATCTCTAGATGAACTTGTCTTTGCTTCCACTGCTCGACAGGGGAGCAGAATGGACAACGACTATAAACAAGACATTTCGGACATTACTTATGGCGAGTCCCTAATCGGGACCGACGACGACCTGGCTGGAATAAGATTTGGAGCAATGTCAGAGACGCCACAGGCACCAATTGCTCTGCTGTCGTCACATTCTGGGAGCACGCCGTCCTCATACGATAGCTTGTCGCTGGTTATGCTATCAACAGTACCCGACATGCACTCTGAACAAGACAAATCGTTATTAAACCATTACATGAAAGTGGTAGCTGGTGTGTTGTCGAAGTGCGAAAGTCGAGGTTCAAATCCTTATTTGACAAAGATTCTACCCATGGCTTTATCGAACCAGTTGATAATGGGAGCTCTGCTTGCTATGAGTGCGAGCCATTGGAAAAAGCTACAGCCTGCCGTCTGGGAAAGTGGAACTAAACATAAGACAAACAGTAAGTCATAAGCGCGATCGTCTCATCTATTACTAACGAATCATTAGCTTTACAGTCACTGGCTAAGCTGTTGCCTCATCTCCAAATGGACTCTGCCAATATCGCGCTCGCCGCTACTCTCATGCTCTGCATGATTGAATTATTAGATGGCACATCATCCCATTGGAAGTATCACCTCGATGGAGCACGTCAGTTGCTCTTTTCCATCGACCGACAGAGCGAATGGCGTGAGTGCGGGGATCTCATAGCGTTCTACCGTGGACTGTATTATTATCTCGATTCAGCCACCACAATCTCCACCTGCCACCCTCCTCTACTCGAAACTCCCAAAGACACCGATCTTTCTTCGAGCGAACAGTCGCCACAACATGGTATTGACGACGAAGAGGCGTTGTACGGAGTTCCTAAGGAGCTGTTTCGATTCATAGACAAGGTCAACGGTCTGGCGTATCAACGTAAATATCGTGATGACCCTGTTTTTGAAAATATGTTTCGAGCTTCAGCCGACACGTTGGAAAAGGAGCTAGAATATTGGAGGCAAAATTATTTCGACATAATCAATGCATCACAACTGGAAATTCAAGCAACGTCCGATGAGGAGGCACAGCATGCCACTATTGCATATGAACAAGCCATACAGCTTCGTTTGCACCAAGTTCTTAACGGATATTCCTTACAGCACAACAAGGTGCAAGAATGTGTTTCTAAGATACTAAAAGCAGTTCAGGAGATTCGATATGGTAGTCCCTTTGAAAACTGCCTTGTGTTCCCCTTGACTATGGCGGGGTCTTCCTGTCAGAGCGAGAGCGACAGACTGATTATTGGAGATCGATTCCTGGTAATGGAGCGCACGGTCGGCTTTGGTTACATCTATACTGCATACGATCTAGTGCAGAGAGTATGGAAGCAGAGGGATCTTTGTAAAGGAACGGTAAAAGATGTGAATTGGGCGGAAATTCGCTATTATCAAATCCCAGGCCTTGTGCTGATTTAACAAACTATCTATCCACAGAGCAGCGATGTGTGAGAATAGCACGCGCCTTACAACCGAAGCTCACAGCTTCTGCCGTAGCTCAGCGACATGACAATGCATGTCATACCCACAGACTTCCTCAATTGTCAACTTGCCTGGCCGATCCTCCGAGCTACTCCATCCTATTCTCTCACTTAGATCTGTTCTCGCACGAGCGCTTGCCTTCTGAACCCTGCTAGCTCGTTCCTTTCGTGTCATCTCGTATAGTTTGAGCTTCTCCGAGACACTGAGCTGCGCATACTTAGGACTGAAGACAATGCCTAGTGCACCAGCATCCTCGATTGCCATACATGCTCCTTGCGACTGATCGGGCAACATCGGATGAGCGGCATCGCCTAACAGAGCGACTCTGCCCTTGACCCAATGCGGATACTCGTCATGGATGTATAGCCGCCACATCTTGATGTCTTCAGCATTCATAAATAGTTTGTGAATCTTAGGATCGAGGCCTGGAAAGGTAGCGACCAGGTTCTCTGACGTTGTCGAGATATTCCACCCATCCTCATTAAGGCTGTTCCACTCGGCGGGGTAGAAGCAGTAGCAGGATACCACATTGTTGTCGGAGCAAGCTGAGAGTACGATTTTGCTTCTGCCATAACCACCCCAAAACTCGATTGCGTTGTTATTCAAGAATTCTTCGAGGCCGAGTTCGCGCAGTTTGTCAGCCGTGATGATACATCGGTAACAACATGACGTTGAGGCCGTAAAGTGAGGCTCGAAGCCCATTTTTGGGCGCATCAAAGATCGAATGCCATCTGCAGCAATGACGACATCTGCCGTGACGACTTTGCCACCCTCAAATGTAATGGTGCCCTCTTCAGGGTCCATGTCAATGGCCTTACAGAAAACCTCAAGTCTGCATGGCTTTCCCTTCCCCGCAGCTTGCACAGCAGTTTCCTTGAGCAGTTGATGCAGATCAATTCGATGAAAGTTGTTATAATCGGTCCCGAATTTTGCTCGATAATCTCCGAGATCATATGTATTCAACACCTCGCCTGTCCCCCAGTCGTGCATGATTAGTGACCTAAGGATGACTGGTTTGGCTCCCTTTATGTCGACGTCCCATTCTTCTAAGAATTTGGATCCATTGGAAGCCACCGAAAGAGATGCGCCAACCTCACCGCCAAAATCGTATCTCTCATAAACTGTGACATTGTGACCTTGGCGACGAAGAGAGACTGCGGCGCCGAGTCCACCAAGTCCAGAACCGATGATAGCGATGTTGTAGACTGGTTGTTGGTCTGGCAATGATGTGCCCGTCATTGTGTCGGCTCGAAGCTGGTTATAATGAAGTTGCACAAAGTTTTAGCGATTTGATTTGAATGAACGCGTCAAAGAGCGGCCTGTTTCTTATCAATAGATCACGATGATTCGAATAATTTATATTGCTTGGAAACTGTGTGTCTTGGCCACCATTGCTAGCACTCTCAGTCGCGGCCGGACGCATAAAGCAAATCAATCACATCTAGATTTGGGACCACTCTTAGAGTGCCAATTGCCGGGTTTAGCTTATCGGGAATACTGGTAACTCCTTTGCGGGGACGTTTTGCGACGGGTGTTCAGTTGCAGCACTGTTGCTCTCATGTGGTGTGAAGTAAGCGATCATTCCGGCGGAAAGCTTTGCCACTCGCCTTAAGGTACGTACTCATTCCCCACAATCCCAGCGACCTTATTTCTGCCCTAATTTACTTTAGTAGAACTAATAACTGATGCGGCGGAAAGGTATGCGACGGAGATTAAATGCGGCGGCAGTTGAAAAAGCGACGGGAATAGTGGATTATGTCCTGCAGGTGTACCGGCCGCCCCGTTCTCCTTCTCTTTCACCTTTGCCTCTTCCCCTTCCCCTACACCTTTGTCGACATACCACAGTTCGCAGATACGTACGATATACCATAGTCCACGCTCCACACTCCGCGCTCCGCAGCCGCGTTATAGTTCTACCCCGCAAGACGCTAGCAATCCCAACGTATCTGCTTCACACCTTTCATGGTAATATGTTTTAACACATTTACTAATAGACGACCGTCTAACCTCGTATTACTAGTTTGTCTATAACTTCCTAGAGAGATGAAAGCACTGCACAACGTTCAACATATTTCGCGTTATATCCTTTTGAGACGTCAGAATTTGCCTAATAACATCATCTTTCGGCACACAACGCTTATAACTACGATGAATTATACGGAGGAGGCCAAGGCGAGCGACATGTCTTCCTCCGCACACCTTGAGGTCGCAACCACTCAAGAAAATGGACTCGTCTTACCACTTGAGGCATCGGACTCTAGATTACTACGCAAGGTGGACCTGCACGTGGTCCCGATCATGCTTGCCACCTACTTCTTGCAATTTCTAGACAAGGTTATCCTTAACTATGCCAATGTGACGGGCATTTCCAAAGACTTGAACATGACCGGCAATGACTTCACATGGCTAGCGACCGCGTTCTTCATCGCCTATGCTCTTGCGGAAATCCCACAGGGATACCTTCTCCAAAGGTTTCCCCTCGCGAAAGTCCTTGGCTTCAATGTAGCGTGCTGGGGTATCACAATTACCTGCTCGTCCGGGGCGCAGAGCTATGCCGGGTTTATGGTGTGTCGAATTCTCCTAGGATGTTTCGAGGCTGTCATCTCTCCTGCATTGACCATGATCACTTCTCAGTGGTACACGAAACGAGAAGCTGGGCCCCGATTCGGGCTTTGGTACTCCGGATTGGGCATAGGCCAGATTGTCGGTGGTCTCGTCTCGTTTGGTGCACAGCATACCCCTACGGATGCCAGTTTGGGCGGTTGGCGTATCATGATGCTCGCTGTTGGTCTCGTTAACATCGTCGTTGCTATTGTTGTCCTTCTGTTCCTGCCCGATTGCGTCGACAGCGCAAACTTCCTTACCACAAGCGAGAAGACTGCGATCCACGTCAAACTCACCCTCGACCAAGGCGGAAACGGGGCCAAGGTCTTCCGTTTCAGTGGATTAGGAGAGGTCCTTAGGGATGCTCAGATTTGGCTTCTGGTACTCTTGACTGTCTTGATTGTCATTCCTAGCGGAGTCGTTTCGACCTTTTCAGCCGTGATCATCAAAGGCTTCGGATACAACTCGAAGCAGGCGGCGCTGTTGAACATGCCATCCGGAGTCGTCAGCATTTTCGCTACTATGCTGAGCACATATTTCATCCTCAAGGGATTTCCACGTTGGCTGAGCATCATCCTACTGCTGATACCGACAGCAATCGGTGGTGGTCTGATGGCATTCCTCGATACAAAGAACCTGGCAGGCAGACTTGCCGGCATCTACATGATCAACTTTATCGTTGCACCCCTGGCGATCATCTTCTCCTGGGTTGGAGCGAACACAGCGGGATACACGAAGCGTGTGGCCGCGAACTCCATGGTCGCCATGGCCTTCGGCGTAGCCAACATCATTGGACCGCAAACATTCCAGGCCAGGGACGCGCCGAAATTCATCCCGGCAATCACAACCGTCTTTGCCGTTGCCGGTGGAGCAATGGTTGTATCGGCAGCTTTGAGGCTGTTGTACGGACACCGGAATCGGAACTCTATCAGGAAACGCGAGCAACAGATGCAGTCTATTGCCACGGAGGGCCCCATGGCGGATGAACTAGAAGATCATCAAGAAATGACTGACCGGCAGAATCTGGCCTTTGTGTATGTATATTAGTCGAGAGTTCGGACAGACCGTCATGATTCTACCCAGTTTTCAGCTCTTTGGCCATAGGGTTTGGGTTAGAAATCTTGCCCCATGGGGCGAAAATAAGACCAAATCGTGAATATCGTGAATTTTGCAGGAGCAGGTTTGCCCCATGGGGCAAGGACAGTACCAAAGTGCGATTTTGTAAAAACAGCTTTGCCCCATGGGGCAAAGGAAACATGTGTAGAATCGCAAGACCTATCTTGCCCCATGGGGCAAAAACAGTATATTAAAGTGTGATATATATGTAGAAAAGGTTTGCCCTATGGGGCAAAAAATAATATCAAAAGTGCGATTTCTGCGGGAACAGGTTTTGCCCCTAGGGCAAAGAATAGTATCAAAATCGCAATCTCTACGGTAACAGTTTTCGCCCCATAGGGCAAAACAACATGTGTAAATTATAAAACTTATTAGAGTTGAAGGCATGAATCTTTGCCCCATGGGGCAAAGTAAAACATGCTAGAATCACATTTCACAAAACTTGCATATATAAATCTCTGCCCTATAGGGCGAGATTAGTACCATAATTGCGATTTTTTTTAGAAACGGTTTTCACCCCATAGGGCAAGGCAAACTCGCATTTTGCTAAAATCGCATAATGAGTCTTACCCCATAGGGCAAGAATAGGCAGCGACTAACATTAACTAACCGCCTTATATATAGTCGACGATACTACACCTTAACATATTATTCATTCCTACCTTTTACATATAGTGACGACTCTACAGCTGACATAATAGATCATTAGAACAGAAGTCATTAAATGCTAGGGTGCCATCTGTCTAAGTTTATAAAGTTGCTAATAGAGGAACGGCAGGAGATCCTCTAGAGGCATCTAGTAAAGAAGGACAGCTATGTTAATGACAACAACACCTATAATAAGGAGATCGCATAAGGTGTTTTACTATAGCAGGATGATTACATAGGAGATAATGAAGCTATAAAGCAGATTGCAAAAGAAGCACAAGAGATCTACTACTAGAAGAATACATTTACTATAAAGTCTTATAAGCTACGTACGTTTTCACACAACAGCCTAGCTTATAGGAAGCTTATAGTAATAGAGCTATATGTTTAAAGGATTATAGTGCAAGTTAACCTAGAACACATCTACAACATTACTAAAGTTACCTACATACTAGTAGATGGCTAGGTAGTATAAGATCTTAAGTAGCTTTATAAGTTTATAAATGCAGAATCTATTAGTATTAAAGTAAGAGGTAGAGGGGTGTTAAATAGGAGTGATCTAAGGACCTAACTAAAGATTAAGGAGATGTTAGGGATTATAAAGGAGCTAATTATATAATTTAGGGATAAGTTAGCTATACAAAAGATAAGGCAGGATGATAATAGCTAGTAGGTAACTTATAACATATACCTATACTAGAACAAGCTAACATTAATAATAGAATTAAAGCTGCTAGTAGGCAAGGAAGCTTTTAAGGAGCTTATGTAAGTTTAAATTAAGGTTTAGATGTAAAAAATCCCCCTAATCATCACACCTAACAATTATTAGAAGTCTCTACTTTAGTATATTATAAATGCTTAATAGGGTGCTTATTAGAGTCCTATAGTTAATAAAACAAGACTTATAATTTTAGTTTTTAGGTGATTATAATAATATAATAATTCACTATAAATTAAATCTTAATTAATTTATTTTAACAGTAATAATACTTAAGCTTAGATTTTTTTTATAATAAATATATAAGACCTAATAACTATAACTAAGTACTTCTAGAAGGATTATTATATTTATTATATAACGTACATGTATAGCGAATGGTACAGACAAGCGAATAGTACACTCTAACGCGTTAATGCAAGTACTCTACTAAATGCTTGATTTCTCCACAACATAACATGTCCTAGAAAGATGACGAGAGGAACATTATTCTAGCTCTCCAAGCTATGAAAAATGACCCAAACTTAAGTGCTTAAGCTGCAGGGAAGATCTATACTTGCAATCATTAGAAGCTTGGTCGCCGTATGCGTGGCATGTAATCACAACGCGATATCCAACCTAATTCACGGAAACTGTCAAACCTAGAGGAGTTAGTCCTAGTTTAATACATACTCAACCTAGCTACTAAAGGATTTCCTCTGCAGATGTCTGTTGTTGAAGATATGGCGAATCAACTACTTGCAACACGCGACGCGCCACGCGTTAGGTTGCGTTAGGCTTTAAACTTTGTTAAGCAGCGTGTAGAGCTCTAGACACGCTTCTAGCGCAAATACGACTACTAGAGGGCTAAGTGCAAGGATCTAGAAGTCATCCGTTGTTGATTTAAGCTTCTACGCAACATAATTACAAAATATGGCATTAATGAAGCAGATATCTACAACTTTAATGAGACTGGGTTTATAATGGGCGTTATCTTAACTGCTATGGTTGTGACAAGCTTAGATAGGCGTACAAAAGCAAAGAAGGTACAGCCTAGTAATCAGGAATGGGTTACAGTAATCTAAGGTGTTAGTTCTTAAGGTTAGGTAGTGCTGCCATTTGTCATTGTTGCAGGCAAAAACCACCTTGCATCTTGGTATGAGAATAGTGGATTTCTAAGCGATTAGGTAATTGCTGTTACAGAAAATGGCTAGACTACAAACGAGAGAGGCATGGATTGGATTCAGCATTTTAAGAAGCATACAAAGACCTGGAGTGTTGGTGGTTATCGCCTCTTAGTCCTTAATGGTTATAAGAGCCACCACTTGGATGAGTTTAAGGAATACTATAAGGAACACAACATTATTACGCTTTGTATGCCTGCTCACTCTTCCTATATACTCCAGCCACTTAACGTTAGCTGTTTTGGCCCATTAAAGAAGGCTTACAGTTGGCAAATTAAAGATATGATGCAGGCTTATATTATTTACATTACTAAGGATGACTTCTTTCCTACCTTCTACGCTGCATTTAACACTGCAATGACTAAAAGCAACATTTAGGGCAGGTTCTAAGGAGTAGGAATTCTTCCATTTGACCCTAAGAGAGTGATATCTACACTTGATCTTAAGTTAAAGACACTAACACCTTAAAGCTCCCGCCTGGGTACTACTTAACCTTAGGTTTCCTAAACACTAAATAACCTAATTAAAGCCTCATTACAGTCTACCTTCATTAAAAACTGAATTGCGCATCATTAGAATAGCTCTCCAACCTTAATCTATACAGCTGTTGACTAGTTTACAAAGGGTGCATCATAAATAATGCATTAATTAGCATTGTTAAAGGTAGAGAACTAGAACCTCCAACAGGCAAATGAAGTACTAAGCAGGCGCTAGAGGGCTAAAAAAACATGTCTACAGTAAGGAGGATCACTTAGTCAACAGGATGCGCAGGGTCTACAGGACGAGAGGGATGTTGTGCAGCAAGTAGAGTAGGAAATAAGGGCGAGCAGTAGTCGCAAGCCAAGGGAAGAAACGTGTGCACGCTGCTGTGGGAAGTGTGGAGAGACTAGACACAATGCGCGCACTTGTTAGATTGTAATAGACACGTCTGAGGAAGAGGACTCTAAGTAGTTTTAATTGATTTTAAGTGTTGTGGTAGATTTATTGTGGTTTCTTTTCAGGGTGCACGTTAGAGTGTACCATTTGCTTGTCTATACCATTTGCTATATATGTACGTTATATAACAAAATGTGTTAAGATAAGTAGTGTAGTTAATGAAAAGTAAAGTTCTTTGCCCTATAGGGCAAAATCACAAATTAAAACTTTTAAGTCTAAGCACCTTTACCCTATAGGGTGAAATCTACTTTATTATGTTCTAAGATAGGACCTAGCCCCTTTTAGTAAGACTAGTTAAGTAAAATAGCTCTATACCTTCTCCTCTTTTAGAACTAATATTTAATGTAATTAGAACTACCTTTTTATACTATAAGGACATTAACCTATAAATAGAAGTCCCTTTAGCTATAACCTATAACCCTTATCTAACTACCTTCTCTCTATAACCTAGGAGGAGCCTTATTAGGTCTTGTAATCTACTTACTTATTATAGTAAAACATAAGGCTACTACATTAGACTATTTTATAAAGTAAGCTTAAGGTAACTATATAGTAGAGGATTTAACAAGTGCTAAGCCTATCTACTAATAGGTAGAACTATATTAAATTATTACTACTAGGTTCCCTATTAACACCCTTATAGCTTCTTAGAGCATTAGTAGTAACTAACTAATTAATAAAAAGTATATATATAGGCTCTATTAGATATTTAAGGAGTAGGGACTCTAATAAGAGCTAGAAGAGAATTATGTACTAATAGCATGCTTATATAATAAAGTCTAGAGAATAATAAATTACCTAGGGAAAGGGGAGGAGCTTATAGGGACACTACCTATCTATAATTATTATGTCTAGGCAGTACAGTTCTATTTATAATTGTTGTGTCTAGGCAGTATAGTCCTATCTATAATTGTTATGTCTAGGTAGTATAGTCCTGACTTTTTAGGCTAATAGGAACCCTAGTTATTTAGTAGAAATTACGTAAAGGGGGCAGTCTAGATTTACTAGCCTAGAGTTTTTAATATTAGCCCTAAAACCCTAGAAAAGGACAGTATAAGGTTTGTAAATAAGGTAAGTGACCCTATAGAGTTAATTCCTACTGTTAGAATTTACATATTCTACGTTATTTGTATCGTTAGGGTTAGGGTTGACGTTAGGGTAAGTTATATGTGTAGAGATTAGGATTTACATAACCTATATAAGAACAAGGAACGCAGAACACATCTAGCATCCTAAAATCAATATAAGACATAAAGACAAGAGACAAAGAATAAGAAATAAAAGGGTAACATAGAGGAAGAGCATAGAAAGTATTAAAGGTAATAGTAGGAAGATAGAGTTGTGTAAATATAGCAAAGCTACTAAACTAGCAAGATGAACGAATTTATAGTTCATTTACCTAATTTCCACATTGTTATATATAAGAAGTGCTAGTATACTATATTACCTAGCTAGATTAATAGACATTTTATGCCTAAGAAACCAACTAGATTAAAAAAGCTGTCTAAAAAGCCCTATAGGTTAAGTAAGGTAACATGTAAGAGGATTAAACAAGATGTAGCATAGATTAATAGGTTGATTCCTAGTCCTAGAGCATTATAGTAGAGTGAGTTCCTATTCCTACTAGTAATAGCTATACCTATCCCTACATTAGGCTAACTAAAGATGAATGGGATGCGTTATAAGGCGTAAATAGAGGAAAGGGAGTATAGGTATATATGTTGTTTATTATAGCAGATGCAGGAGCATTATAGGGACATGCATTAGTAGAAGAGTAAGCAAAAGGGACAACCTTATAAAGAGAACCCCTAATTAGCTAGGACAGCCCTATAGTAGACTAGGATCTATTACTAGCAGTTTTTTAAGCAGGGACACAAATCATAGTATTTTAAGGTCCAACCCATTAAGATAGGGCCACGTCCAACCCTATAAATAGCGTCCTAGGCAGACTAGTTTAAGGTAGCTAAAAAGGAGATGTAGTAGGCGTTTAAGAAGGCTGAGGTAGAGGAGAACTATAAGATTAAGGAGACTAACAAAGCTAAAGAGCTAAGTCTGTAGTTAAGGCAGGTTAGGTGCATCCCCTATTTAGCTAGCATTAACTATAAGGAGGTATAAGAGTATGTTAAACTAGTTAATGAAAAAGATAAGCCCTATTTAGCTATAATGTGCATAGCATTTAAGTAGTTGATTTAAGACGCATAGCACTATGCTATACATAAGGTCGTTAGGATATAAACGTTATTTAAGGTAAATAGGAAAGAGGTAGATAAAGAGACAAACATGCTGTTTAATAGTTAGATAGACATTATAACCATTAAGTAGTATGTAGAGGTGTAGAAGTAGTTATTATTGTTTGTGTTTTAAGCTAAGGAAGATGAGTGCGAGTTCTAACCCCTATATGTGTTAACTAAGGTGTAGTAGTTAGCTATACAAACTATAAGAGATAAGGTTAGGGCGTTTTAGGAGTAGAAGGGGGAGCAGGACAAGAATGCTATAGGTGAAGACTATAATGAAGATGAGGGGTTTAATAATAGGGATGACAAGGGGGTAGAGGGCGTTAAAGGGGCAGCTAAAGAAGTTAATGAGGGTTTTGAGGATAAGATGTCTAAAGAGACTAAATGGATATAGTAGATCTAGTGGGAGGTGTTGCGGTTTTACATTATGTTGTTAGACTACCTATTATAAGACAATAAGTACTAGAGCCCCATTATTAGCAGTTTAGCTGTTTTAATAATAAAGGGGGATAAAGGATAGCATGATGCTAAGGATTTCATAACTAAATATTTAGTAGTGATTAAGTTAGCATAGTTAATGGTCGTTTAGGAGGCGTACAAGCAGAGGCAAGAGTAGATTCATATGTATTAGAGTGAGATGACAGAGGTTAAAGCACAAAAGAAGGCGACTAGTTATTACTAGTTAGTAAAGCAGTTTATTACCTAGTTTACAACCATAGCCTACAGCAGCTGTAATCCCATGCCTATATAGTAGATATATTAGACTTATTTATATAGATTTAAGATATAATACACTACGCTAGCAGTAGGGAAGATCTAATGGATTTGAGATGAGGTGTTATACCCTAGCACCTATATCTAGATGTCATAGTTGTAGAGCATAGTATATAGGTTAATTAGGGAGGCATAAGACAAGTTGTTTAGGAAGTTAATAGTGGTTATAGACAAAGGGGGCATTCCTAGCATTAATTAGGACAACACTGTTAACCAGCTATTAGAGACTAAGGTGGGTTGGTCGTTTTTAGATAATAAACGAAATAAATTCAGCGCCTATAAGGAGTAGTGGTTGTTTAAGCAGTTATACTAGGAGCAGGCGTTATAGGAGCAGTTTTTAGACAATGATGGGTTGTTAAAGCCTAGTGCTGGTAAGGCATACTAATGACATGTAGAGTAGTTTTTAGAGTTGTTGTTAATATTAATCTATTTATGTACTAGGTAGCCTAGTTGTGTAATAGAGATTTTAGGGTTGTAGTAGAAGAATACAGCTAATAGGGGTGTATAAAACGTTATTATAGAGAACGGGTTAGTGGGTTTAGTTAGCTAGTACTATAAGGGGTACTATAGTAGCAGTAACATTAAGATTATCTATTAATATTTACCCTAGGAAGTTAAAGAGTTGTTAGTATATTATTTATAGATAGTTTTGCTGTTTTAGGAGAAGATTCAGTTCTAGATGACAGGAAAGGTTGTGTCTAGCGCATTTTTATAGGGGGATGCTAAGAAGAAAGAGCATTATTAGTAGACTAGTCTAGAGGGGGGTAAGAAAAGGGGGAGGGGAAAGAAGGGGGTAAGAGGGGAAAAGGAGAAGAGCAAGGAGGAAGAAAGGGGGCAGCGAACAAAGTTGTCATAGACATCTAAACGGGTGCGGAAGATTATGTAGGAGGCTAGCGTTTAATAGATAGGAAGCTAGTCTATATTAAGCATTAGTGTATAGTAGTAGATTGCTATTGTTATATTATAGCAGTTTTGTTAAGAAAATTAATTTAAGGACAAGAGCAGGAAGTGGGATCCTAATAAGAATTAGGACGAGGATAATGTAGTAGGCAACAACCTATAGGATTTGCAAGCTAGGTATAGGATGTATATTACAAGCATGATTTACACCTATAAGTTAATAGAGGGTAACAACACTATCATTAGCTGTTAGGAGAAGTTTTAACAGGTAAGTTGTATATAGCATTAGTTTTTAGAATTTGCATCTACATGTTAGGGCAACGCTACGTATAGAACTAAGTGTAAGCGTACATTGTTTAAGGATAAGATGGATAAGGTGTAGGTGTAATAGTAGAAGAAGTTACAGACAGTTAATATCTAGTAGGCATTAGAAGAAATGTTTAGGGCAGGCATATAGTTCTATAGGTTGTAGAAGCTAGCGTTAGAGGCAATTATAAAGTATAAGAGCCCTATATTAGTAGTAATAGGGACTAGTGTAAGGAAGTTGATGTTATTCTAGATTTTAGTAAAGAGCATGTCATCTAGGACAATGATTGTCATTACCTTATTAGTGTTGTTATAGAGCTATATAGTTAAGCAGTGTTAGTAGGTTGGGATTTTGTATAAGAAGTGGGATAGTTAGTGTATAAGGGAAATGTAAGTATAGATTGTTATCATTACACCTAAGTTAGCAGTTAGTAAGTTGTTTAGTACGTTTTTAAATGAGTTGTAGGGTTAATAGGAGTTGGTTTGCATTATGTTTAATAAGTGTTACACTGTTATAGACAGCACACTTAATTTCTAACCCTAGATGTAGTAGTTAGGGGCATTATCTACACAGGAGGTGTAGATGGTGTTTTTAATAGCCACGTTGCTAAAGCATACTAAGCCTAAGTTTATATAGATTATGAAGATTAAGCTAGAAGAGGTGTAGACGTTTTAGGGACCTATGATGTGGCCTAACATTACGTATTCTGTTTATAAGTATGCTAATAAGAGTAATAAGATAGAGGTGATTTACTAGTTAGTAGGTAAGAAGTTAGAGTAGTATACAGCACTTGCTAAGATCATTATGTATAGGGGAAGCATTAAGCGGACCTAGGAGTTAAGTAAGGCATTAGGTTGTCACTAGTATTATTATAAGGTAGGAGATTAAGAGGAGAAAGGGGCAATTATAGAATAGTAGCAGCATAGTAATAGGCAGTTGATTATAGCTACAAACGCGTTTAGGTTAGGAATTAATGCCCCTAATGTCTAGGTGGTAATTTATACTAGGGACATTTACTAGATGTAGAGTTATAGTTAGGAGAGCAGTTATAGTAGGTAGGATGGTAAGTAGAGTAAAGCCATTGTTATAATGCTAGCTAGTAGGCAAGAGGAGTTATAGAAGAAGATAGCATAGGCTAAAGCATAGACATAACTATAGAAGATCTAGAGTTGCATAATATAGCTATAGGAGACTAAGTAGGTAGAGTAGGAGAAGATAGAGAGGTTTTTAAGCAGTAGTAGGTGTTAACGTATATATTTAGATAGCAAGATAGATGACTAACAGGACTAGAAGAGGTGTAAGGTAGGGGAGGAGTAGTGCAACATGTGTAAGAAGGATGATGCCATAGTTAAAGACAGAGAGGCATAACAGGCAGCATACGTTAAAGAATAGAGAGTGATTTAAGAGCAGGTAGCATAGGCTAAGTGTAAGAGACAGGGCCTATAGGTAGACAGTAGAATTAACGTTCCTAGTAATAGCATGAATATTCTAGTGCTAAGCAGTAAGGTTTTAGTTCCTAGGAGTGTTATTATTACTAGTCCCTAGCTATTTATAGACTAAGATATAACGTTAAGTAAGGAGGAGGGCTAACCTATACCCTAGTTATAGTGTAGTTCCGTTAGTTTTAATTAAGGGTTTGCAGCTAACTATGATCTAGTTGGCAAGAGCTGTATGTTTAAGGCCTAGAAGTAATAGCAAAGCTAGTAATAATAGCAAGTTAAGGCTAACAGCTAGCAGGAAGGGCATGAGGTGTGGAATTTAGAAACCTAGTTAGATTCATAAGTAGGTAAGTACCTATTATGTTACACCTAACAGTGCTAAGGTTTAGATGTTAATGTGTAGTATACATTAAAGGATTGTCCTAATGAATTACAGACAAAGGTGATGACAGAGATTAAGGCATTAAAGACAATCTAATTTAAGCTATATGCTAGTTGTACGTTTTATATAGTAGTGTAGAAGGTGTGTATGTAGTAGGCAAAGACACAAGAGGGCAGCAACTGTTTCTAAAAGGCTAAAGGAGGAGTATGTTAGTATAATAGGATTATGCACATAGCTGTAGTAGCTATAAGTATTGCAGCGCTAGTAGAAGTGGCTAGGGAAGGGTTATTTAGGCAGATAAAGGTAATAGGGATTTAGGGATAGGGGGAGGGTGAGTAGAGTAAAGAGGAGCATGTAGAGGTGAAGTAAGTGATGTTGATTTAGTTTAGGAAGAAGATCATATAGGGAGGCATAGAAGCTAGTGTTTTATTATGTGTGTTTTATTAGTTAATAGTTAGGTTAGAGGATGGAGTAGAGAGTATAGGTGGGTTTAATATACTAAGTAGTTAATAGAGTTAGGAATAATATAGATTAAACAGGGAGAGTAAGAGGGGTTAAATAATAGAAGGGGGACAAACTACATAAATAGGAGGGACAAATCATAAATAAAGGAAAGGAGAGTTATTTAATTTAATAGATCAGAAGTTTATTTAATTTAGGAAGGTTACTAGATATTTTTTAAAAATGCCCTAAAAACAATATTTAATAATAATATTAATAAGAGTTAGAGTTATAGGCGTTATAGTAAGGGGAAATCCATAAGGAAAGGGGGGATAAACTATAAAATAATAGGGGAAGTAAGCTGTATAGTTAGAGGAGATAAGAGGTGTAGAGGTAATGAAATAGGGGGGGAGGTCATAGACTAAGGAAGGAGAGGGAGGTTAGGGGATAGGGGAGATAGAGAGGGCCTAAGCTAAACAGCAAAGCTGCTATAAAAGGAGCCTATAGTAGGTGTTAGGGTTAGGGGGAATAGGGAGGGAGGGGGGGTTTCATAGACTAAGGAAGGAGATAGGGGAACTATAAATAAAGGGAGGGACAAACTACATAAATAGGAGGGACAAGCTATAAAATAAGGGGGGGATAAAGCACACAAAAAGGAAGGGAAAGGAGTATTATTTAATGGGTTGTATAATTATTTAGGGTGTAAGGGTTGATATATATTTTTTAAAGCTAAAAAAAAATATATAATTTTAATGTTAGTAATAACACAAGTTAGAGTTGTTTGGTTTTATAGGATGAATATTTAATTATAGCCCTAAGGGAACACCATTGTAATAGTAAGACATAGAGGGTGGTAGGTTAGGTGAAATTAAGGGGGTTAGGAAGGGTATATATTTCAACACAATTAGACATGGTATAGTTTATTACAATAGTGCTAAGTAGTATAAGATAAACAATAGAAATTAGGTAAGAGAAGCGTAGATAAAGATAGGGATGAAATGGTTGTTAGTAAATAAAGAATACTAGAGGTTGATTTATATAAGGAAGAGGTGCAGGATAGGGTTAGAGTTAGGTAGGGTAGAGGAGCATTTAGTTAGGGTGTATAGGGTTAAGGAGACGTTAGCAAAAGGGGTTTAAATGGGTATTTATGTAGTATAGGAGTAGAAGGGATGGGTTAAATGTAGTAATAAGACACTGTAAAATAGATTAGGGCTATAGAAGGGGTTAGAGGTATTTAATAGGTTCTAGTGCTAGTTTTGTAAGGAGCTACTAGTAAGGACAGTAGAAGATGTTAATAATCATTTATACATGTTTTATAAGGAGATAGAGGGTCATATATAGGATAAGGTTTAGGTGTAGTTATAGGGGGGTAAGGGAAGGGTTAAAGAAGAATGTTAGATTATAGACAAAAGTAAATAGAGTAAGGAGAAGAATGTAGAGGGTAAGATAATAGGTAATAATAGGGTGTAGGTCATATTAAGGGAGGAGGTAATGTTAGTAAGTTTAATTATAGTTAATGAAGAATTTTAAAGGATGATATGTAAGGAATGTGAGTTGGTAGTAGGGTTAGGCATAGTTAGGACGCATTTATCTAAGAGGTATAGTGTTAAGAGGGACATAGCATAACAGATTGTAAATTTAGGAGAATAGGGTTATGTTAAGGGTAGGGGGAAGAAGGCTAAGAAGCCTAAGAATAGAATAAGACTATAGAAGTGGTTAATGGTGTTTAACATGTTGTAATGTAAGTTTTATAGGGAGTTCTAGGCTAGGTTAGTAGATGAGGTTAAGAGTCATTAGTATAAGGTAGGGCATAGTAAGGCAAAGGGAGTAATGATTAAGCTAGTGCAAATGTAGTTATAGGGAGGGTAGAATAGATAGGGGTTAGTAAAAGATAAGGATTTTTAAGTTGTAGATAAAGGTTTAGGGGATAATAGTAAAGATGGGCAAATAAGGGTTAAGGTGAAGGATGGTTGTAAGGATAGAAAATATTATAGTAATAGAGAGGGAGTAGAGGGGGAGAAGTAGGGGGAGCTGTATAGAAAGGAGGAGGAAGAGGTTAAGTAGGAGGTTATATAAGAGGTTTAGGGCAAATAGGGTAATTAGGCAAGAATAGAGGCATAGGACAAGGATGATAGGCAGATGATGTAGCATAGGGCAATTAAAGTAGTAAAAATGATTTTTGTTAGCACATTATAAGTTAGCAGTATAAAGTTAGTATAGCCTAAGAGTAGTTAGTAAGGAGGGTTATAATTTGTAGAAGGATATTTAAGATGACAGCATAAGGGTTAGTAGGGACATTAAAGATAAGAACCTATCTAGGCAAAGCCTACTAAAGGCTAGCCCTAGAGGATAGAAGGCATACTATAATTAGGGTTATAATAACAATAGATAATAGGAAGATGTATTACTCGATAGCTGTTACATAGGGTGGGGGTTAGGTGGCAGAAGCGTGTGTCCCGTCGCTTAATTAGGCAGGCGGTGGCGGTGGCAGTGGCGCGTGCACCACTACTAAACCTAATTAGG
>KV458955.1:0-23843 GCA_001662605.1 Pseudogymnoascus sp. 05NY08
AGATGGTCTTCTACTTATAATATGCTTAATAACTTTCTTATTCTTTATAAGCCTATTAATATAGTTATGCAAAACTCTAGTAATAAGGCTTTTAAAGATAAGAAACTATTAATTACTCCTGAAGAAGTATTATATTTAAGTAATACTTTAATTATACTTAAAGTATTTATTAAAGCTACTAATAAACTTTAAGGTGATAAGTACCCTACAATTTATTATACTATCCCCTTTATATATAAGATATATACAGAGTTAGAAAGGATTAAAGAAGAGTTAAAAGTAAGTTATCCTTTTATATATTTAATATTAGTATTAACTAACTATTTTATTAGGACTTTCAACCTCTTATTAATGCTATTAACTTAGGGATAGCTAAATTACGAAAGTACTATCCTAAGAACTAATGGCTTAATTCAAGTAATAGGGCTAAAACTCTATATATAAGTCTTTTATTCGACCCCCGAATTAAGGTAGAGGGTTTAAAAGGTATTGGCTTAAACGATAATTAAGTTAAGGATATATTACAAGTATTAGAAGATGAGTATACCTTGTAAGTTACCCTTATAGATATATATATATATATACTAATTAATAATAGAGAAAGAAGAGACTATTATATAAGACTTCCAACTTTACCTAGGCTAGAAAATCTTAATATATATAGCAAAGACGATTCAGATAACGATATATATCTAGATTCTAGCGAGAATGAAGATAACGACGAGTTAAAAGCTTATTTAGGTGAGAAAAGGCAAAATAAACAAGTAAGTAATAATACTCTTATATATATATATTCCCTTATATTTATACTTATACTAATATTAATCTAGATGACTCCTTTAGCCTATTGGGAGCTTAATAGCTCTAATTACCCTGTTTTAGCTATATTAGCTAGAAGATATTTAGCTATACTAGCTACTAGTGCTTCTAGTGAAAGGTACTTTTTAGGGGGGGTTTTAACAATTACTAAGCTAAGGAATAGGCTTAATAAAGATACCTTTAATAAGCTTATGTGTTTAAAAAGCTAGGGTATTATTAAAGAAGACGAAGAAGAGGATATAGAGAACTTAAGTTAAGAGATTAGTACTACTAGTATAGAAGAAGCAAGGTTTATATACTAGTAATAACCTTAGGTCCTTATAAAGTCTTATTTAAAAGCACTTTATATAATATACTAGCTATAGCTATACTAAATAGCTAATTATTATCTTATTTATCTTATATATTATATATAATTTTCTAAAAAACAATTAAGAAAATTAATTTAAAAATTAACTTAGATTTAACTAAATTAAATTAAATTAAACTAAGGTCTAAATCTAAATTAAATTAAATTAAATTAAATCAAATTAAAAAAAATTAATTTTCTTAATTTTTTTAAGCCACACTGCTTAGGCCTCACGATTGGCTTCGGGAGTAAATGCTTCTGTTGTTCCTTTCACCTCGAAGATATAGCCATGTGATGCTAATGTGGCCTTAAACAATATGCCGCGAGTGTCTTACTTCCTAGGTAGCTAGCAGCCATGCGATGCTAATGTGACCTTAAACAATATGCCGCGAGTGTCTTACCTCCTAAGTAGCTAGCAACCAATACCCTAGCGACTCTAGTAACCTGTCACACAGCCTGGCGTACTGCTGTCGTATTCATGCTGCCTCGATGGCGATACTTCAGCAGCCCGGCGCCACCACTTAGGCGAACTGTCGTATTCCTAGAATACTTTGCCGACTAGCTGAACGACCTGCTGACACCACTCCGTTTTCTACAGACCTTTCCACCCTTAATTACAGGCTGCTCCTGTCACGCTGCAGATACTTATGGAGGGTGGATGTCAACCCGGATCAGCAAGCTCTACGGCAGTGCCCTTTGATTGGACTGACGGAGATTGGTGATACGGCAGTTGGCACCCCCTAGGTCACTGCACCCAGGTCACTGGCGGAAGAGGTCGCTGACGCATTTGGTCACACCAGTACAGCCCTGGCGCATTGACGGGGTGTCCAGCTCCCTGGGATGACCAATGTCTCATAGTCGCGACTCGTATACTGTGAGACATTGGTCATCCCCTAGAGAAGTAATTGGGCAAAATTTGAATTCCTTATCAGCTCTTTTGACCTCGAAAATATTACGAGGACAAACCTTGTCTCCTCAACTGATGCTACTATAACGTTATTTATATAAATGTAGAATAGAATCTCTTCTAATTCTATAGAATCCACAATATCCACAATTGACTTTCTGATTCTAAGACGGTGACAAACTAAAGTACTATCACATTTGACGTTTTATCAACCAAGATGTCAAAGTTATCGACCTTTATTATATTTCTACTTGGTAAGCCAAGTTGTCTCTAACACCTGAATCATACTATACTAATTCTATCAAAATCAGGTATCATTAGTACCGGCTCTGCCTATCCTCAAAACAAGGAAAGGGGCCTCTTGGAGTGTTTGGCATGGTGCACGACACACGGACTAAGTCCAACGGACTGTGCCATCCCCGCACTTTTCCAGAAAGGCCCCTGCTATGAATGCGGCCCTTGCAAGAAAATTGCCTCTGAGGAGCTTTGTGATAAGCGCTGCGTGGATACCTCTAGTGACCCAAGCAACTGTGGCGCATGTGGTAATCAAGTAAGCCAGACTGATGTTTATTCTATATCAAGACTAGACTACTAATTTCGTGTCTCCAAACTATCAGTGCTCTAGTCTTACTACATGCTGCCAAGGGGCATGCGTCAACAACTCCGGCATGGAGTGGGCCTACTATGTTAACCCTGACCAACAAGCGAATTTGCCTGGCACGAGTTATTCTAGCTTCGACCCCTCCCTTTTGAAAGCCCTGACCCCAACCTATACAAGCACCACAACCTACATCGCTCTATCCGGAGACGGGGCGTCACCGCTTCATATCTACGGTTCTCCTGGGACATTTACGCCTGACTACTTTGCCCTTAACCACCGCGGTTACATCCACGCTTTGCAAGGCGGTCAATATACCTTCACCTCACTCCTTGCCGATGAAATTGTACTCTACTGGATAGGTCCAAAAGCATATTCTGGGTGGACTAGAGCGGATGCGGATCTAGAGGATGCATGGTACAGCCCAACGTCAGGACAACTCATATCATTCACAAAGGAACTGCAAGAGGGTCAGTATTATGCGCTACGCATTGTATATGCTAATGCCCAGACTGGCTCCAATGAAGCTATGAGTGTGACAGCGCCGGATGGGACGGTGATTTTGGGCCCGAACAGTGTTCCCAATCCATACATTGTTCAATATTCGTGCAATGGGGCAGATGCCCCTGCCTACCCACCCTTTGGGGAGGAGACATGATTAATCGTTGGAGCAATCAACTGTTTCTTTGCTGCAATTTTATGAGCTGTGCCTAAGGAAGATTTAGCAATTAACGGCTGAATGACGACCAAGTCAAGGATATGAGTGCTTTATTTCTATTTAATATTTTGCTATTATGATTAATTAATTTTGGCGTATCTATTGTCTGAACCAGTTTATGCTGCTTAACCGAGTATTCAATATCACTTACAAATCGCCGAGCCATACCCCGCATTACGCCATTCGTTATGAAAAAAGAAGGATCCTGGTCTTCGTAGATTTGCTCCAGATCTAGTCCATGTGCGATTGCCACATCACATGCCTTCTGAAATCCTACCTTCTATGTAAGATCAACCACTTTTGATTGCCACCAATTACTATATTCCTTCCCGGGTAGCACCTCGGAGGCCTAGGATACCAAGGGGAGTGATTGGAGGAGGCTGATCTGCCATTAGTAAGGCTGACATAAACTCCTGATGAGACGGCCTAGGAAGCACGTTTGTAATATTAATCGGTGGGAGATTCGACGACGAAATCTTAGTAGCTCTCTGATGTTTCTCAAGCCGCTTCTGGTCTTCGGCATATATCTGCTGACGGATATGCTCAGGCACGTCATCATAGCTCCGTAAGCTCTACGTGCCTAATCAGGCTTTCCCCCTCTTCTCAATGGGATCCCGCCAACAATGAGGACCTACATGACAGGGCGGCCCTGCCGAGTTTATCCCGACAAACTGCAACAAACTCGTGGATGCCGGTGGCCGGCTTACTCAGCCGGCGCTGATGGGCATGACCACTGGGCTAAAGTGCAAACACTTAAAACTTAGACATACTATGCCCGTATCTATGTCGTCTAGTCGCTGCAAGAATCTGTGGAATACTGGTCGAGGATTTCTCCTCGGTTGCAAGGAGTCGTCAGTGGACTCGTGAAGCTTCCGGGTGTAGTATTTGCAGTGGCTGTGATGCGCTCATGATGAAATTCAGTGTGACGGATATGATTGCAATTTACTGTTGAACAAGCTACACAGGATGGGAGGCGGCATCCTGTTGTTTCTTGTTGATGTTATTGCGTCAGTCAATTCGATACAGTCTGCAGCACGCCCCTTCTTTAGCCCGTGGGTAGATCGCGGTCGCGTGCTTTAGCGTTCTTGACTACAAGCGGGTTCGACCTCCCCGAGCTGGCTGAGGGATGACGACCGAAAGTTACCGCTAGTAGAGTTCTGTATAGTGTGGAATGTCCTGTTTTGGCCTCTTCACCTCAGGCATGTGGGCATGTGGCGAAAACATGAAAATGGCTACATTGGAAAACCAGCCTGGACCCAACCTTCATAGGTGAGAATACGCTAGCTGATTAACAGTACAGCATCAGTGGTTTAGTGGTATTAATCCATCGTTGCCAGCTCAACTTTGGCCCCCCTAATGCTGGTTTACCATTTCCTGATTTCTCTTTTTCTTAAGTCCTGGAAAAGCAGCGACATTTTGACGCTTGGTTGCCTAGAAAGGAGTTGGATGTCGACATGGGGACTAGTCATTCAAGCCTGGTTATTGGTTCAGAGCATCGAGCCCCCTGTCCCTAGGTTCCAGTGCATAGCTAATGTCGACGCTTTACTACCCGCCTAAGTACTGGCGCAAGGCGTGCCCCCTAGCGTGCCTAAATCATACCGTGCTGTCGCCCATCATGGTAATGTCCCTCGCTCTGCCCTCCATCATCGTGCTCGTGGGCGACGCTCGATAGAAGAGACGTGTGCCCGAGAAACGCGGTTCGCGGCGGAAGCGTAGGTCTTATTAGCTGGCGAACTGTACTGCTACACCTTTCGCTTTTCACCGCCCCTCTCACAGCCACTCCAAAATCTCGTCATACTTTTTGTTACTAGAAGGCTCCAAGATCAACGTTCTTCAAAAAGTCTCATTACTTTGACTGGTCCCTTGATACAGGCGATTTATTTCACTATGTCGAATCCTCTTAGTTTACAGATGGATGTTGGCAATTTACCCTTCGCTACTTTTTCACCGCTATCGTCACTCGTGACGGCTCTTACAGCAGACACAACAACCTTGGAGGCTATTGAACAGACTCCTGCTCTAGGCTCCTGCTACCTCTCGAATGGACGATGGGCAGCACAGCTTCTAGATAAGCTTGAGAGGCACAGATTAATATATGTCGGGCGGTTAGAAGATTGCGTGGGCTAGCATAAAGGGGATAAAGCCGCTTACATGAGCAAAAGTCCTGAGGGCCGAACTGCTTCGATAATCTACTTCGCTCTTGACAACCTCTATTTGGAATTTGCATGCGGGGCAATATTACATAAGTTTTCCTCTAAGCTACTCAGAGCTGAAGAGCAAAATTCCAGTCCTCGAAATCTTGCGACTGTCTCTCAAATTAAATTGCATCTAAAAATAGTATTTCATTCCTTTGCTACCCTTCTCGCAAACCCTCAAGCATTTAAGTAAAGTTACCTAGCGCAACTGCAGGTTTGTAGTTGCTGAAATCATATTCAACTTCGTAATCCTCATCCTCGCCATCAGAGAGTTCAACATCTTGAATGTTCTTGCCGTCATCCTGTTCATCAGCGGTGAACCCATAGCCCTCCTTCTTAATTTTTTTCCAGGCAGCAATGGTCTGCTTTCGTGTAAGACAGAATGGTAACTTGGACAGTGAAACACAGCCATCCTTGGTGACCTCAACAGTCTGCCCAATAGAGATAACGGTATTCGTAGCCTTGTCCATGAGGATGATATGAATAAAGTATACCATCCCTACCTTCGCAACAACATTTTGACCTCTCACAAACATGGGGAAGTCCATCTAGGTGGGTGAGAAAGTAGCACCCAAGCTGTATCCGCAGGAGTTGAATCGTTGATCGCGGAATCCATTTTCATCCGCAACTCGAGCATAAGCCTCAAACACGTCGCCAATTTCTCGGCCGGGCTTGAGTGCCTCCAAACAGGCTTCCATTTGCAAAACGTTGACCTCGTGCATTCGTCGTGCTAGCTTTGTGATACCGCCGATTAGAATTGTTCGCATCAAGCACGCGTGGTAGTGCTTGTAAGCAGCGGCGTGTTCGAGAGTGAGCTGTCGATCAATCCTGTCTTTACCAGTCGAGTACCGGGTAAGAACAGCCTTGTTGCCAGAGACGAGGATATTTTCATTCGCAGGATCATCGCCACCCCCTCCGTACACAGTGCCGACAATTTCTCGCCACAAATCACCCTCATAAGCTCCAGGCTTGGCTAACTTGAGTGGTGGATGAAGTTTCAGCATGTGGCTAGGATTAGGGAGTTGTTGGAATTGTTATGAATTAGTGGCGAGACGGACTGGGATGGGTTATAGAGGGGATTGGACTGGCAGATATCACTAGCTTAATGTTTATACGAGATGTTATGACCCAGGCAGCGTTTGGCAAATGTATTGGTAGTGGTCTGACTTCAGTATAAACTGCATCATTTGTTCGACAACAAGTATCTAATATATGTTCCAGATTAGTTTCGCGAGCAGGCAAACCGGTTTACGGGCAGCAAGTCCAATCACGATATGTTCTTAAGAATGACACACTGGAGAATTCATAATATTACTCCCAACTACTTCCACCTGGGCCGAGAAATATATATTCCAAGCATTTTGCAACGATGTTTCAGTCACACGACAATACAATAAACCGAATCTCTTCAAACCTCCTCAACCTTCTCCGGCATCGCAGAGCGTGCCGCCTCATTATCCCCTCCATCCTCCGTCAACTCATACGGATACTTCTTGGTAAGCACCATAATGGCGAAAGCACTGGCGATGCAAGATGCCATCAGAGCAGTGCTAACGGAGAAGCCGGGGATGTACTTTGGGGCGCTGCTGGAGGGCCAGATATATGATCCGCTGCGGTCACTTGTTAGCTCAGGTTTCGTAGCAGGACTGGAAAGTGGGCTTGATAGACTTACTAGATGGAGGACAAGTTTGCCAGAGCACTACAGAACACATTAGCTGATGTAGATCAACATAAAATGAGTGACTTACTTGACAATCCCAATGCTAACAGCGCGTTTCTCCATCGGACGACAGATAATGTTTGACAAGTAACTAAGAGTCAACGGACTGCAACACCAAATGCCAGCCGCTCCTAAATTTGATGATGTTAAATGCCGTCCCATTAAACTATTAGACTCACTTACCAAATGCCAGAAACGCGTATCGAGCTTTTGGGTTCTCAATAGCAGCGACGATTATAAGGGAGACGGTCGACATGAGGGCCATGACCATGATGTGCTTGGGGCGCTCGTTTTGGAGGTCTGATGAGAAACAGCAGATGAGGACTATGACGAGGGCGACGCAGTCTACAGATTATGATTAGAGCGGCCAAGATAAAGAAGTGTGGTGCTTACATATTGGGATTGTCATCTGAATACCGGTTAGTACAATATATCAAAGAATGGAGGAGACGAAACATACATATTGGATCTTGTTGCCCTTATAACCCAAGCTCTTCATCAACGTTGGGATAAAGTACGTGATCGTGCCAGCGCATGTGCACAAACTTTGAGCAAGCACGAATAACCACGTTCTAGACTGGGATTAGAGAAAATCCATTATGCTGGTCTGCGAAAATGCTCACCTCCAATCCCTAGCAGCGCGCAAAAAGCTCTGGAGGTGAGAAATGCTTTCAGCTTGACTCGAGTTATTATCCTCTTCCAAGCGGCGGATGGCGTACTCGCGCTCTTCGTCTGTGAGCCACTTTGTTGTGGCCGGGAAATCGGGGAGGATGAACCTGCACGGCTGTTAGCTTTTTGCTGCTTGGTGAGATTGGATGGTCCCACATTGCAATGATTGCGCATCCTATGGTGATGACACCCTCAACTAGACGTTTATCAGAAAAGAACGACAGCGACTGGGAGGGTTAT
This sequence comes from Pseudogymnoascus sp. 05NY08, assembly GCA_001662605.1. Classification (NCBI taxonomy): domain Eukaryota; kingdom Fungi; phylum Ascomycota; class Leotiomycetes; order Thelebolales; family Thelebolaceae; genus Pseudogymnoascus; species Pseudogymnoascus sp. 05NY08. Next base: position 8,216 of record KV458955.1, read on the forward strand.
ACTGACTCAGGAATAACCACTTCCAGGCTGGCAGACTCCCGCGGTTCTGCATATGGTCCAATATCAATCCAGCTAAGACAATCACATCAGAATTGGAGTGACAGGTGGACAACTGCATACTAACCAATGAGACCTCCAACGGCGCCAGATACAAGTGAGGCGCAGTAGAAAATCGAGAAGCGACGAGCTAGCTCTGTTTTCTTGTACCAATTGCTCATGAATAGGAGTACTCCAGGCTATTTCTTGGTTAGTATTTGGTAGGAGTATGGTAGCGGGGCGGCGCTTACGAAAAATCCTGCCTCCACGAGACCAAGGCAGAACCGGAGTCCAACGAGAGCTTCCTTGGTGTTTACACCCACATAGGCAATACTGGGCTTCGTTGTTAGAAAGATTGCGCTGTGCTTGTAGACGTTCGACTTACACGAGGCAGCCCCAGATCAACTGGATGATATTAGTATGTGTCACATCGCAAGAGATGGAGAAAGGGGGACTAACCATGATAGAGGGGAGATACAGGCTGGGCCTCGTCCTGCTGAGTATCATATTGCTGGGAACCTCCAGAAGGAGATATCCGACGAAGAAAATGGAGAGAGCGAGAGAATAATCAGATGACGTGAGCTTCAAGTCCTTTTGCATCCCAGCTTCTTTGGCATTTCCGATACTGTGAAGGTGGTTAGCCAACAGTCTTACGGTAGTCATATTAATGCTTACTTATTTCGGTCAAGATCTTTGGAGTGGAATTTGGTCAGCTTTCAATCCAATCAAATGGGAGTGTATTTTCTTACAATTGAGAATATACTTGCAAAAATGGAGTGTCAGCGAAACTTCAGCCATCTTGTCAGGGAGAACTCACCATAATGAACAACGGCGGAATCAGGCGAAGATCAACCTTCCGAAGAATTCTACAAACTTATAAGCAGTTGTTCTCTCATCACACTCCTTGCGTAATACAATACCTCTTCTCTAATTCTGCATCCTCGACAAACGGCGCCATGGTGTGTGCCGAGGCGCGCTCGTGATGAGTAACAGTTTCCTTGTCCATTTCGGATGTGCTGGAAGTTCTCTGTTGAAAATGGTCATTGCGATTGACGGCTCGGTCAGGATATATATATATATTTACTCCATGGTAGTCAATAGTGTGGGGGACTGCGGGGTGCAGTCAACCTACAGAGCAGCATTGACATGCAAGGGGGCGTTTGAATTGCCCGGTGGGGAAAATCTCACGTTTCCCCGCGTTCCCCGCATTTTGTGCCCGTCTCCGTGGGAAATGCGCATTTTAGGCCCGGGTTCTCCACATGACGTATGGGTAGGGAGCGACGAGCTTACTTTTGAGCTCTTTTGATCCCTTGTACAAGTACCTATATTTCCAGTTTCTTTCGGCACTGGCAGTAGATGTGGTTGAGGAGTGCAGCTCGTGTGCCTGGTTGTGACGCACGTCGCCAGGAAACGAATGCGCGGGGCCGATTTTGTCGCTTTATTTCCATATACCCAAGACGCCTATTTTAATTTACTTGGGCTGAAAATAATCGTGGTGTGTATCATCAGTCTATTTCGACTATTGGATCTGTAATTATCTTCTTATCCGTGATAACATACTCGTCATTATCTGAGCACGCGTTGTAAGGCAGTGAAATCAAGGTGGCTCTTCAAGTAGTATCATCCACCTCAGTTATCTAATCTAAAATCTAAAATCTATTTCTTTGGCGCATCCTTGTTACCGGGACCATACCAGTCGTTGAAGCCCTGGAGAATTGACGTTAGCAGAGTCTCGAAGCAGCTAATATAGACTTACCAAGTCATGTCCCCATAATGGAGTGTTGACGCGCTGCTGCTTGCCGTTGGCAGCCATAGATTCCAGAACATCCATGTCTTCCTTCGCAATATGGATAACCTTGAGGTTATCTTTGATGCGGCTTGGGGTGACGGATTTCGGAAGTACGATGCAGCTTCTGTTCACTTGGTACGAAATCAAAATCGTCGCGGGTGTAACCTTGTATTTTTCCGCCATAGCAACAATTTCGGGGTCACTGAGAAGAGGAGACCCTACAAATATGTTAGTTGTGAAGTGATAGAAGCACATTAAACATACTGGTTGATCCAAGTGGGCAGTAGGCTTGGAGTAGGATTCCTTTGTCCTCACACCACTTCTTAAGTTGTGGTTGAGAGTTATATGGGTGGAGCTCGACCTGGTTCACCGCTGGCACAACCGTCCAGGTCTTGCTCAAGTCTTCAAGGTATGGGATGCTCCAATTCGAGACACCGATTGCCTTAACCTTGCCTATGCGGCGTTAGCTTTGGCCGACGAGTAAATAACTTAGACTCACCTGATTTATACACCTCCTCCATCTGCTTCCATGTATCCTGCTGATTCCAAGACCTGTCGACTGAACGGCTCCCGTCTGGGTTTGTGGGAAAGAGGGCGGATGTCTCGTTTGGTACAAGTCGGCTATTGAAATCTTATATTAATAACAGAATGGTAACTTCATGAACGCGACTTACACTGGCCAGTGGATCAAGTATAAATCAAGGTAGTCGGTCTGAAGTGCCTCCAAAGACTGCTTCAGACCTTCGGCGACACAGTTTTGGTGAGTGTTCCACCTAAAAACAATCAGCCGAGGATATGCAGCCCAGGCGTCGAATACTGACACTTTGCTAGTGATGAAAATATTCTCTCGTTTCACCCCGGAGACATTGATTGCATCGCCAACTTCCTTCTCTGACGCAAGCCATTAGCATGATTCACAACTTGCGATCACCTCACCAACCATTCTGGTAGATCAAAGCGCAATCAAGATGTTTATATCCCGACTTGAGCGCATGGAGAACGGCATTGCCAACTTCTCCAGGCTTGGCCTGCCATGTGCCTGCATGAAGAGTCAGCGGCGACCATACATCGAGATATGATTCTTCTTACCCAATCCGACGGCAGGGATGGATGCCCCCGTGTTCAACTTAAACTGCTCTGGGACTGACATGGCGAAACAATAATCTAAGTGATTTGGAGAGGGGTGCGATGTTCGGTGCGGGGTACCAGTATTTAAATGTTTAATATAGCGGGGTCGTCGGCTTCAAACACGCCGGAGACTACGTGGAGAAATCCCCCCCCCCACCACATACTACATGCTCTCGCCGTGCCGCTACCTGGGTGGTTTTCTGTCCGCTGTTGGATCAATTATCACAAAAATCCCATAATGACCATAGCTCATATATCGCTAGTATGGTATACATATTGTACAGTCTGTATTATTTACTCTTCTTTACTTAAATTTACCAAAACATGCCTAAATCTGTCCGCGATTCCCCAAGGCATATTTTCTAGCCTTTCGCAAAACACAGATAGGATTTTGGCGGCGTTGAGCTCCGCCAGGTCGCCGATACCCTGAAATGATACTGGGCCACCATTTTGGATCCAACCATCCGCATCACTGGAGCCAGACCCTACGAGTTGTCAGTAGGAAACTACAGAAGGTGAATATAACTTACAGGTAACTGTAGTCCGGACTTGGGCGGCTGCCGAGCTGCCCAAGTCGGTTCCAAATTTTATTATAGCCCAGAATGAGAGAGCTACATCAAATATCCAAACAGCCTCAGAGGGGGTACTATTGTGGTAGTGTGTTAGCATATGCCTCGACAGGTACGGGGCTAACCTACTCAAAAGTAAATCGCATAATAAGTGCACTGAGCTGCCCAGCATGAACAATAATTGACCGCGCATTGATCTGGTCTTCGGATATTCGGTTGGACAGCCATAACCTCGCATCGGCTTTGCTTCTTTCAGTGCCAGACTTACCGGCGGCAACTTTAATATTATGAAGAAAACCCGACCATGTAAATTGAATGTGGCCATGGTGCGAGAGGGCCGACACGCTTACAACGAGCGAGTTTGGCATACATGACAGGGAATAGCATGATGCCGATAGCTGATCTAACAGTTCTTGTGGATTCCTACAAACCGGTCAGTAACAGGTAAATTCATTCGGTAGTCGCTTCCTCAACTTACTGCTTGAAGCTGGAGGAGAATGATAGCCGGTATGGAGAGTCTGTTGGCGCCCAGGGCTCGGAGGTTATCCAGTGATGTTCGCAGGAATCTGTGCACAGCCTATACAGTGTATGAGCGACCAGAGAAAAGCCGAATGGGTTCAAAGGCTGTGACAGCTTTCCTTCTGAAATTAGAGAGCTCATAACAACACGGAAATTTGGAGAATTAGATTGTATCAGCTCTGATTCGAAGCCGGTGCTAAATGTGGGCGCGTTCCATATTTCCTCTGAACTTGGAAGTGGCATATTAACCTCCCCAACAGAAAACAGCGGGGCGATATTAAGTAGGCATGAGATTTGCATGTCATAAAGCTAAATAAACGTTAGCTGGGTACCGTTGATGCAAGCGAACAACTTACATAGATGCCCCATCCTAGACGACGCCTCTCCTCGTCATCGGCGCGTGCTTGGCGAAGCTCCTCTGGAGAAGCAGTTTCGCGTCGCCGCTCGATTTCCTCCACAAACGACAGGCTTGGCCTAAGAAGATGCATCCTCCTCGCTGCTGTAACAAGACCGCCTCGACTTATTTCCGCATGTTGATAAAGCATTCGTGATCCACAAAATAACCCAAAGACAGACTGCAAAAGCCAGGCCTTGATGATCGACGTATCAAACATGACACGTCGATCACTTTCTCTCATAAAAGAAATGGACCTTCTCGTTAGTTCGTTCATAGCCACAGCAAAACCACTTAGTCCGTCCCTCGAGTACATTGCCCCTATGGCGGCCATAGCCAGCAGGAGAACTGGAGCAGTCTCCACTATTCTGAAAGTTGATCGCCGAAGAATAGGAAGAGTTTCATGGAAATGTTGAAAGTAAAGATTGATACAAACCGATAGTGTTTGGGTCGATGGAAAAGCTGCTGCATCGACAACTGGCCAGTGAGGTTGGTGCGATATGCTAATTAACGACAGCATTGCTTCACGGGTAGAGTCCCCGACACGGTCAAAATGCGTTCCATGGAGAGTTGGTCTAGACCGCTCCAATATAGATGGCAGATTTAGCTGGCTATCAGCTGTGTTTGGCTTGTATACATGGGGCTACACAATAGTTAGTATTGAATTATTTTCTGCAACAGAATTACTTACCCAGGGGCTGTCTGCAGGCTGTGCGTCTCGCGTGCTTGATTGCGATGGGTTTGGAGTGGCGGAAACAGGTTCTTTACTGTGTTCTGGCTCCTGGATTATGATCCCGGCCGAGTCGAAGGAATTGGTTGGAAACCAATTTGAAGGAGGGGAGTTCGGAGCATGGGTGTTGAGTGTATTCATATGATCCAATTCAGTACTATCCATTCCCCAGCCAAGATAGCTGTCTGATGAGTCCATAACAAAACCATAGAGTGATTCTAGAGGAAGGGTGGAGAAGTCATCTGTTATTAATTAGTTATCGCCGTATATGAAAGGCAGAGAGCTGGCCTACACGAAACAGGTAACGGTGAATACACGGCAAAACCGTCATCAACAGCTTGGTAGGCTGCGCTTGTTTTGGCTGAAGAATTGATATCAAGCACGGAGTGGGATAATCCGTAATCAGTCGGAGGGGCTGGTTCATCTACCGGCTCCTGGAAGCTGGACGTCGCGGCACCATCCAGAGCAGTTGGGGAAGCCGACGAAGTACCAGACGTAGAAGGATCACGGCTTGCAAGCGGTGCCTTCTTCAAATCTCTGTAGGTACATGCCACTTTCGACTTTTGACATCGCGTACATGAGATGCCAGGCTGACCGTCACAGCGGACTTTTAAAGTGGCACATGATATGCTGCAGCGTGATGTTAGCTGTTAGAATTCCTCGCTAGGGTGTAGCATTTACCATGATACTTTGCGGGGCTTCTTTGCAGTGGGTTTCTGCTCATGAATGGCAGTATGCCTTGCCATAACATCGCTTTGAATAAACTTCAGCAATCTTGTACCGTGACTCTCAAAGTGGCACTCACCTTCGCACGAAGCGCTTTTTACAAATCGAACACTCATACCGAACGTCGCCAGCGTCTAGAATTAAGATTTAGCATATTTCCTTACATGCACTGCACTGCAAAATCTTACGGCTACGCTGGTGTCGTTGGAGGTGCTCTAACTTCCCGAAGACACGCCGGCACTCATTCCAGGTGCAAGTGAATGACTGGTTTTTCGTTGCACGCTTTTGAGCAGGCTTTCCGTCTCCGCCCAAGTTTTGAATCGCGTCTGCGGAGGGAACCAGAGCTGCATTTCGTTCTAGCCCATTAGTTGGCAACCCTATCGGCGAAGACATGGGGATTAGGAATTATTTTGGTTGATTTGGTGCGCGTTGTCGAGGACGGGTGTCGGAGTGGAGGTGGAGAAATATTAGGAGACCGGAGACGAAGTGGAGAAAACAATTTGCTGCCGCTCGGTAAATGCACCTATTTAATCCTAACTTCCCTATTTAGGACTAACTCCCATTGCGGAGGTGATTTTTATAGGCCTATGAGTTATAGCGCATTTAGTAATAATACTTACTAATACTTTAGTAATTAAGACCCTAATATTTAACGTAGTCGGTATGCGAGCTGTGTTTGCAAGCAAGCTGTGCTTTCCACCCCAGCACTCCACATAATTAAATACATAACAACACAGCGTCATGTTATTAGCTCTTGAAATTGACTCTGATTAATTATACTCGTTAAGGGCACGTTCGAGCATTATGTACAGTCGATCTACATATACTACACAGTCTTACAGCTCGTGTTCGTGGCTGTTCTAGCTAAGTAGTAACCCTACCTTTAGGCTCTTGTCTAGCTAATTGCACCTGCTCTACTCCTTATTAAACTATAAGAGCACCTCCCGTACGAATAAATGACCATTTCTTTGCTCTATTCTTCTTCTGTCATTTGTTTTCAGCTCGTAAATGTCGATTTTCCTCTGTAAGAAGTGTAGCTAAGTGCATGGCCATCTTACAGCCTTTTACTAACTGTTAGAGTGTAGTATCTGTAGGACTTGATAGAATATCAGTATGGCGACGAATTCTAGAGGTAATTGACTCTATTTGTCAGTCTACACCTATAGGATTATAAGGCGTCTCTAGAATCCATTGTTGTAGTAAGAAAGAGGGAGCTAATAGAGAAGGGTAAGGAGTCTATAACTACATATTAAGCTTTGAAAGTACTTAGTCTAGGTCATATGGGACTAAACCTATGCCTGCAAACCCGTTACAAATAATATCTAACGTAAAAGACTGTTTTTAGGCAGTAAGGTAGGCTGTAAGAATGTCTAGTTTGTTAATATGATTAACGCCAGCTTACATAAGGTCTTTAACCTATTACCTATAAGCTTGTTTTAAAGTTGCAAAACAGCTTACGTCTAATGGCTATAAAAGGTATAACAAATGAGGTAGCATATAGAGAGTAATAATAGAGTGTTCTAAGTAAAATAAGTTGAATTTAAGTGTAGAATGGCTTCTATAGCCATTAAGAATAAGAAGCTAGTATACCCCTCTTATATAGTCCTTTATATGCTTTTAGAATATGTCTATAAGCCACTTAAGGCCTAAAGAATCATATGTCTAACCCTTTTTACTAACTGTAATAACCTAATCTAAAGGTAAAGTATTAGTATACTATATAGAGATATGAACTTTTCCTTTAAAATATACTCATTACTAGTAGACTCTACCTATTAGAACAGATAGATTCTATTACTATAACCCATTCATAGTTTCTAGGCTATACGTAAACTAGCTAGCTAGCATGTTTAGAGCCTATAATTACTCTTATAGTTGTAATAACCCCTAAAAGCCAGTCTTATTAAAGTTATATATATCCTCCTTAAGTATCCTATATTTGACAATTATATTATAGACCTCCTTAAGTATCCTATATTTGACAATTATATTATAGACAAGCTAAAACTAGGCTTATAGAATTGTAGGATCTTTATAAAGGGCTTGTTTATAATCTTATTTCTAAGTGTATTTAGCTTATAAAGAACTATGGCAACGTATGAAGTTATAAACCCATTGTTAGCTAACTACAACTAAATCCACTTAACTTGTTTTAAACCATTTTTAAAGTAGTAAATTAGCCATTTGCTATATAGAATCAATTCTAACTAGTAGGCCTCTACTGTCCATTGTTAATATCTATTATATAACTGCTAACTCTTTAGAATTGCTAAGTTTCATGTTGTTAGGTGTAGAATGGCGTTACGTAACTACGCCCTTAACGTAGGCGCATGCAGTTGAGTATAGCACGCTATATAATGTATAAGTGGCCTTAAGAGACAAAAAATGGCCCTTTTAATAGGCATTAAGAGCAAGAACAATTCAGCCTTCATTCTAAGACATTGCAAATGCAAATAGTTGAGTTATTTAGAGTTGAAGTAGAGAGTAAAGTAGAGTGGTAGGGTAGAAAACACAGCTTGCTTACAAACAAAGCTTATATACTAACTATGTTAGTAATTAGTACACTAACGTATTTTATAAGTGCGTTAGTCACCTAAGTAAGTTGGTTACAAAAACACTAAAATATAACTATTCCTACTACTATTACTACACTACCCTAAATAGTAACCCTTACTTAACTACGATTAATTCCTAGTGCCTCTTATATGTATAGGTATTATGTCTAATCTTCTCACATTAGCCATAGTGCTCCTGTTAGCCCTTAGAGCCTACCTGCTAAGTAGTCTTACTTGCTACCTCTATATAGATTTAAGCATTAACCTTAGTAGTCTAATAGATATCCTCTCCCTCTTATATAGAGAGGCTACCCCCTTACATTATATGTCTCTTATACTTCCTTTCCTTTCTCTTTTTCTATTCATTTGCTACTTATAGAGCCTTAACTTCTACTTTAAGTAAAATAGTAGAATGTATTATCATTTCTACCCCTTTAATAAGGTAGCTAACAGTATTAATAATTAATCTAGGAGAGCTGTTCTAATGTTATATAATGTAGTTCTTAATATACTCTATGTAAAAGTTAAGCTCCCTTATAGTTTAAGGAGTCTTTATTGTTAAATTATTACTCTTAACTATTAGAGGGGTTAGAGTTCTTAAGTATAGATTTAAGTAAGAGAGAACATTCTATAGCTTATATAGAACTAGTCCTATAGCTTAGAATCTACTCTTAATGTTCTACTCTATAAATATAGCTTTAAATGCTTCTTTAAATTTAGAGAGAAACTTAAGCTTTATAATATAGTTTAGCTAGTTCTATACAAATGTTTTAATCTAACATCTATATAAAAGCTTTAGTAGAGTAAAGTAGCTAACATTAAGTAGCTAAAGGATGTATAATAAGTATAGTAGTATATAGAGGGTAATTATCTTCTATTCTATATAGTAGTGTTAAAATTAAGCTAAGAGATAGCCCTTATGTCTATTAAGAATAAGAAGGTAATAGGTTCTAATTATATAAGTGCTTATATGTTAATTAAGTGTTAAATCTACTTATACCTAATTAAATTTAAAGCCTACCTATTCTTACTTAGTATAAGTATCTAATTGTCTAGTAACCCTAAGTCCTTATACTAAGTAGACAGGTAATTCTACGCATTAAATATAATAAATGATAGAAGTGCCTATCTATATAAATTAACACCTTAGATAATTAACACCTACTCTCTATTCCTTAGCTATAAAGTCTTTAGACAGCTCCTTACTTCTAAGCTTATAACTACCTTTATAGTAGTAATAACTTCTATTATAAAACCTACTTCATTAAAGTTGTAGATATTCTACTCTAAGATTCTATATTTTATAACTATGTTTTATATAAGAGAGAACTACACTTTAATTATCTTAGGATCTTTACATTTTACTTGTTTATAATTATACTTCTAACTAAACTTTACTTTAATTTCTATATAACGCTTTATGAAATTAGTAGTCTAGTTGATCCTAATAGGGCGGGCTCTTGCCTCGTTTAGAGAGTAGTAAGTCTGCCATTTCTTACATAGCTTATAGCTAGGGTAGAAATCCACATGAATCAAAGTTAAGGATATACTAAATAAGAGCTAACTCTTTGTATAGAGTTAACTTCTATAAGTTAGGAATAGAGTCACATTAGGAAGTCATTCCTTAAATTCGTGTACTAACTATTTGCATATACATAACGCAACTAGGATTCTCTGCCTTGCTAAGCAAGCTGCACTAGCAGATGCTAATTCTAACTGTAGCCTGTTACGGCTATGACGCGATATGACTAGTCGAGGGATTTGAGGTGCTAGAACAGGAGGTCTAGTATCAGACTCTAAGCAACGCCAACCCATTTTAGGATCAGGGGCTGAGTAAGCTAAGGGATTCTAGGAACTGAGTGGCTCCTAGAACCCTAGGGCGCAGGAGCAAGGGGGGGTGTGGGAGTGCTAGGGTTCTTAGAACGCTAGGTTCTAAGAACTAGTCGCATCCCACGACCTCACGTAATGGACCACGCAGGACCACAGTAGTCCAGTATAGTAGGACCATAATGGACTATAATAGTCCTTTATAGCATTAGGCACAACGCCACTATATAAGTAGATAGTTAGTTCTTAGATAGGAGCTTTGTGCTCAACTTAATACAGTATTTGTTATATACTAGTAACGTGTTTTACGAAAGCCTTTATATCTAATCCCCTGCCTCCTCTGTTAAGTAAACTAACGCAACGAAACCTCTGTGAGTCTTATACGTTTAAGACCCAGCGTTACACTTTGAGCACCACTTCTATAAGGTACCAGCTTACATATAAAGCAACATAGTTAGGAACGATTCTAGCTTAAACGTAGGGTTAAAGGGGAAGCTTGTAGCTAAGCCTGTCCCTTCACCCATAACCACGCCTACACTAGGGTGACTGCATCCCTTAGACAAGCTTAAGATTGCATTCCTAGACACCTTTAATAGGGATCGCAAGAAGCTTAAAAGCTTCCTCATCTAGACTGAACTATAGATGGCCTTTAACGCTAAGCACTTTGCCTTTGAGGTATAGCAGGTCCTATAGGCTATAGCCCTCCTTAGGGGCCCTACCTTAGACTAGATCTTAAACTACCTTAGTGACTACATGAGTCACTGCGCCTTAGATAGGAGGGTTACTACATCTGCTAACTAGGGAACTAAGGACATCTTCATCTCATAGGCTGATTTCGTTAAACAGCTTAAGGCGAATTTCAGGGATGTTAACGCGCAAAGGAACGTAGTGCGGGCTCTATAGGCCCTTAGACAGAAGGGATTAGCTGTTACCTATATTGCTGAGTTTTAGCAGCATGCCCCCCTTACTAATTAGGGAGATGAGGCTATATATAACTAGTACTACACAGGGTTAAAAGATCATGTGAAAGATAAGATCTCTTAATCTAACAAACCTAATGACCTTAAGGAAATGATTAAGCTAGTATAGAAAATTAACAATTGTATCTATAAACGCTAACTTAAGAAGAAGGGAGGATTATATAGTCACTAATAGACTTAAAAGAAACGCCATTAGAAGAGTTATTAGCCTTAGCTAATAGAGCTTAACGCTACGTTTAAACTAAGTAGACAAGCTCGTAACCCTAACAAAGAGCGACAGCTTAAGGAACGACTCTGTTTTAACTACAACAAACCTAGCTATATAGCTCAGGATTACAGGCAGCCTAAGAAAGGAAACAAGGGACGTAAGTTTAGCAAACAGCTTAACGCCACCTAGTAGGGTTAGGGGAAGCAGTTGAACGCTACGTTTGTTAACAAACCTAACTAGGGATTCCGTAGTAATAGCACTCCTAATGGAGGCCCTTTAAGTGATGAAGAATACAAACCTACTAAAAGGGAACTTATAGAGTCCTAGAAACTTAGGTTAAAAGAGTTTAAAGAAGACGTAAGGGAGATTACCTTTAAGGAAAACCTACCTAGAGTGGTAGACATATATAGGCAGAGCATGCTTAACTAAGGAACTCCCTAAGTAATTCCTGTACTACTAGCGCTAGCTAGATAGTAAGGTACTTAACAAGACTAGGAAGTTGTAGTCTACGCAATGAGGTATCAGCCTAGGTATCCACATAGGCAAGAACCCTAAGGAGCGAACCACACCTTAAACGAAGCTACTATGTAGTTAAAATACAAACTTATAGAGTACGACGTGTAAGACGAGCAGCAAGAAGACACTAGGGAACCTAAACCCTAGGAACTATAAGCAGACTAAGCTGCTATAGACTACGAGCCTACTAACAGGGACGTAGAGAACCTCTAAGAAGCTATAGAGAAGGCAACCCCTTTTCATGAGAGATAGGCGGAAGAATTAACATAACAAAATGTAGTAGAGATTAATCACCCCTAGCACTAATACATAGACTAGGAGAATTGCTACATGCTGTGCTACATACATTAACCCTAGAAGGAAAAGAGTTAACACTTCCCTAACATCCCTAAACCTATATATTACAGTTAGCAGGAGATGAGAGAAATTGTCTAGAGACGACGCTCTATAGGACAACTGCAACAGGAATTACTAACAGCAGGATTGCCAGCGTAGGAAACGTACCTACACCTGCTAAAATAAGTAGAAGAATAAGAGGGACAACGTTCCTCTAGACTACTAATAGAGGATGATGAACATCACTACTACTCCTTAGACAAGTTAAAAAACTAGGAGTCCTTAACGGTAGGCTACTAGCAAGCGATAAGAAGAGGCCTAGTACAAACCAGCTATGCGCTATAATAGGCAGTATGCAGCTATACATAGTTGCTAAGATACAAAAGCGACATCTCTAAGCAATGATAGACTTAGGAGCAATAGGCAACTTTATAACAAAAAAGGTAGCAGATACGTAAGGCTTTAGGACGCAACTGAAAGCTAACCCCTACCTACTCATAGTAGTGGATGGAGAGCCCATCTTAACTAACAACGGAATGGTGACCCTTAAGTCAGTCCTACTAGAGATGGTTATGCTATAAGGACATAAGGAAACGATCTAATTTGATATCGTGCACATAGACAACTATGCGTGCATCCTTAGTGTGCCTTAGCTTAAGGAACACAACCCCTAGATTAACTAGCAGAACGAAGAAGTTGTGATGAGCTAATGTGCGTGCAAACGAACAGGCATAACACAACGGGAGGGACCCTCCTAGGGCTGACGCGAGGTGTGTGCGACCTCTATAGAGCCTAATGACCTAGCCTAGGCATCCTCACTAACAAGTATACTAGTGGAGTATAAGGAATACAAGTAGTTATTCTAGAAGGCCCCCTTAAGCAAGGCACTTCCTAAGCACTAACTGTAGGATCATGTGATACCTATAGAGAAAGACAAGAGTCTACCGTTTAGACCGTTATACCAGCTATTAGAAAAAGAGCTAAAGGTACTAAAGGAGTACATTAATGACAACCTAAAAACAGGACACATTAGGCCATTAACATTGTTAGTAGGAAGCCTAGTACTGTTCGTACCTAAGAAGGATGGCTCCCTAAGACTGTGCGTCAACTACTGACCCTTAAATAACATTACAATTAAGGACCGGTACGCACTACTACTACTCTATGAAATGAACGATAGATTTCAAGGAGCAACGATATTCACTAAGCTAGACCTATAAGGCACGTATGCTCTAGTTTAGATTAAGGCTAGGGAAGAGTGGAAAACAGCATTCTGCACCTGCTATAGCTTATTTAAATACCAGGTCATGCTGTTTAGGCTTACTAACGCCCCTGCTTTGTTCTAATGCTTAATGAATGACACCCTACACAAGTACCTAGATGTGTTTACAGTAGTATACCTAGACGACATCCTAGTATACTTGAAAACAGAAGAGGAACATGTTAGACATGTAAAGCTAGTCCTAGCTAAGCTAAAGGCAAGACAGCTCCTCCTTAAACTAGAGAAATGCAACTTCTATAAGCAAGAAGTTGAATTCCTTAGACACCTAGTTAGAACAAAGGGAGTCCGGATGGATCCTAAGAAAGTTAGCATAGTCTTAGACTAGCTGACCCTAACAACGGTTAAAGAAGTGCAGGCCTTCTTAGGTTTCGCCAACTTCTACTAAAGGTTTATTACAGGATATTCTAAGGTAGCTTAGCCACTTACAGAGCTCACCTGGAAAGACCTCGCGTTTAACTAGACAAACAAAGTAGAGGCTGCATTTTAAGAACTTAAGACAAAGTTCATAGAAGCACCCATCCTAGCTACGTTTAACCCTAAAAAGAAGATCATCCTTAAGACAGACTCTTCTAACTTTGTGATTAGAGCATGTCTAAATTAACTAGACGAAAACGGCAAACCTAAGCTAATCGCGTACTACTCTAGGAAACTGTCACCTATGGAACTTAATTACAACATCCACAACAAGGAGCTAATAGCCATTATTATTGCCTTTAAGTAGTGGCGAGTATATCTTAAGGGGTCTACCTACCCTATGTAGGTGTGGACGGATTACAAGAACCTTATATACTTTACTACGACTAAGGTTTTAAACTGAAGACAAGTCTGCTAGGTAGAGACACTCGCAGCCTATAACTTCACAATAGCGTACTAAAAGGGCTCTAATAATGTAAGAGTAGACGCACTTAGTAGAAGGACTGACTACATTAGCCTAAAAGAAGAAAGACCTAGAGTAATATTAAAGAAAACAGACGTAGGCATGTAATACAACGAGCTTCTAGCAACGATCACTATAGTAGAAGACTCAGAACTAGAGGAAAGACTCAAGAAGGCTTACGCCATAGACAAATGTGCAAAGCGAGTCTTATCTAAGGTTGAAGGCAACTTTGCTATTAACGAACAAGGCCTAATTCGATTTAAAGGGTTAGTGTATATCCTAAGTCAAATAAGACGCCCGCTAGTGTAAGAACAACACTCGTTGCTAGCACACGGCCATTAGGGAGTAACACGAACCTTTGAACGAATCACCTAACACTACTACTTCCTAGGCTTGCGGAAGCAAGTAGAAACAGTAGTAAGAGAGTGCGACATTTGCAGTAAGTCAAAATCTAACAGGCACTTGCCTTATAGACAGCTCATGCTGACACTAGTACTAAAAGGAGCGTAGAAGTTAATAGCTTTAGACTTCGTCGTTAAGCTACTACCCTCTAAAGATCTGCTAATAGGAATAGAGTACGACTCTATCCTCGTTATTACAGAAAGACTTATAAAATATAGGAAATTCATACTATACCTTAAAGCTAGTAACACTAAGGCGCTTGCATATACCTTCATTTAAGTCATATTAGCTAATCATAGGATGCTAGAAGAAATCATCTTAGATAGGGACAAGCTCTTCACTTTAAAATTTTAGAGATCATTAATAGCGCTGTTAGGAACAAATCACAAGCTGTTAACAGCTTTCTACCCCTAAATAAACGGCTAAACAGAAAGATTGAATCAAACCCTTAAATAATACCTACAGAGTTATGTTAACCATTAGCAGGATAATTAGGTCTAGATTTTACCCATTGCACAATTCGTATATAACAGCGTGATAGCAGAAGTAACGAAAGTCTTGCTGTTCTTTACTAACTACAGCTACTAACTAGAGGCATATAGACACCTAAGACTAGATAAATCACAAGCTGAACAAGCTATAATCGTAGTGGAACAACTAAAATCGTTCCACGAACAACTTGCAACAGATATCTAATTCTTAAACAAACGATCCGCTGCATACGTAAATAGGAAGCGCAGTATAGAACCTGCCT
>KV458956.1:0-32784 GCA_001662605.1 Pseudogymnoascus sp. 05NY08
GTTTCTAACCCTGCTTAGAATTAAGAGCTCCTACTCTAAGCTAGAACTTAGAATTAAGCTTAGAATTAAGAGCTCCTACTCTAAACTAGAACTTAGAATTAAGCTCTAGCATAGGACCTAGGCTTAAGTGCTAGCTTAGCATAGGACTAAATTTTAGGCTACACTAGACCCTATAATTAAGAGAGCTATAGCAGCTACTTAAAGAGTAAGGGTTTCTATAATACGCAAGTATACTAAGAAGCATAATATCTAACACTTTAATATTAGAGCTATAGTCTCTATAAAGGTCCCTTAAGAGAATAGAACCTTAACTAATAATAAGAGGCTATTTGCACGCATTCTAGAAGAGCCTTACCATTATAGGTATTGCATTCTTACACCTTTAGGTGTTATATAACGCCTTATACCTACAAAATTACTTAGAGTTGTAGAGCAGGCTCTATAGTCTAATATCATTATTCCTACTTCTACAAAGCAAGTAACACTAGGGCTTGTAGCTAGAGAGGCTTCTACGAGTGCACAGGTAGGAATATCATGTTAATGCAAAGGGCAGTGTAGTACAAAGCGGTGCCGTTGCTATAAGGAAGCTAAGGAGTGTAGTGTACACTGCCATAACGATGACCATGACTGTGGCTATTTATCAGGTCTAGCTACTCGTACAGAAATAGCTTTAGTTGAGACGCCTCGTCGAAAACGGGCACGGGCAGACACAGTAGGAAATAGTATATAGATTAATTGATTACTTTACTACTATTTACTACTATGTAGGTTGGTGGTTGGGCCGGAACATATATATTTTAAGTAATACAGGGGCAACATTACTCTAGCAATAGAATGTTGCACACTAATCGAAAGTTTAGACCCCCACTCACCCTGCTCCCCCTCTCTTCGCCCTAAGATTACCCTTGAGGCGGCAAGGGCTCGGATTCCACACTATGCATATTGGCCATCACTATAGCAAGGCAACTAGGTATTTAGCATGTAAGAACGAAGCCGATGGCATTATCAGGTCGAACTTGGCTCTCTTCGACCCAAGAGGCAATGCCGCGTGTGCGTTTTCATACCCTCTGTCACTCAGTAGACAGCTGGCACACATGCCCCGTTATTCGCGAACGATCAGGACTGGGCTGTAGATCATCTGCTGCAGCTGAAGGCTGACGACAGGGTGGTTAATAGATCGGGTGATAAGTAGTTAATCCAGGAATTATATCAGCGGCTACTGTAAATTTGAGAGTATATGACTTAGGTATCTACTTGGAGGCTAGGGTGATAGTTTACGCTATGGTCTCTCTCTGCTTTCGGCCACGGCGAAATTGAGGTCATTTGAGCTGTCCTGTACGACACACGTCTGTCGCTCCAAGTAGCAGTAGAAATGCAATGGATCGCCAATGCGAACAGTCTCCATTACAGCGCCAATATATACGCCTAGTAACCGTGGGCTTGGGTGGCTCCACATGGGTGAGGGTAACATTTCCTCTCCTTGAAGCACACGATACACCACTCTCCTCGTAGTTAGTCGTGTTCACCAAGCTCCTCGCCAAAGCGTCGCAATCGAGATTCCCAGTCGAGTTAAGTATAATTGAATGCCCCGTTTTGTTGAGAGCGGGAAAATCAAGACTAGAATGTCGGATTAGTCTTATCCGCTCGAAAGCGAGGTGGGGTGCTGCGGGGGGGATAAGACAGCACTCACGTATCGATTTCGCCATAAATTTTTATGCTATCAACGTCGGCTAGACTTAGAAAAGTCAGGTTAATGGCTGGCCCTCCCGTAAAGTTGAGAAGTAGGTTAAGGTCAATATGTCTGAGCTTTGGCAAATTCAAGCTCGTGATCGAAGCGCATTGTCGATGGTCATGCCGATGGTGATATTAACAAGGTCGGGTAGATCAATGATAGTAACATTAGTAGGTAATAGGAGGCTGTTGTTCTAATAGGTTCCACTATAGGTGCCTCTGATCCTAAGACCAGATAGTTAAGTCAAGCCAGGCACTTCTAGCGGCCCTGCGTAGTTGTGAGACGTAATTAGGTGGCTTAAGTATTTACGACAATTAGCGGGAACAGGCTCATTCGTGCTATCGATCATAAACCACCTTGCACCGTGGACCGTGGCATCACATTTGTAGGTGGTTTCTGCGCAGCGGACAAACAAGGCCACATCTTCTGTGACATCGGAGAAGAACTCCGCATCTGTAGTTTTAGAGATATTTTCCAAAGTAGGACCGCACTCTGTATCTGTGTATCCGTAAATTAGTCAGGGAAACATCAAACTAGGGTAAACAAGAGGCACGTACTATAGGGAGCAATCGCGGCTGCAAGGCTCACGGCAGACACGCCAACAAGATAGCGGCAGCACATCATCTTTCTGAAGCCGTAAGTCGCTCACCCTCTAGAGGTGATATATTATTAGCTCACGCATGTTTTAGAGATTTTGTTCCTTCTCTAATTCTCCATAACGACATAACTCTTGCTAACTGCACCACGGGAGGCATTGGTAGACAATTTGGCTGCGCAGGTTTCGTGGAGGCAATCATTAACAACCTGGCCGACGTCTTTAATCCTCTTGCAGTGGCACATATGACGGACGCGCTTACTTCAGAAACTGCAACCGAGCCTCATGACTCAAAGTTTGAAGAAAAGATGAAAGAGGGTTGCAGTGTCTTGTTGCCGCGGCACCTCGTTAGCAATCCAAAACAAGCTTTAGCTAGTAATTAAGGGTAACTAACATCCTTAACGTCTCTTACAGCAATTGAAACTTCGAGTGCGTATTCTATAGAGTATTAACTGATGGCGCGTCGTGCAGCTATGGTATGAAACAAATACTGATCCTCGTGACTGTTATGAAGTCTGTCCCAAGATCATTTCATTCTATCTAGAGCACATATTCATTTTTCAATGCTGATACATACCAATACCTAATAAAGTAGTTCGAATAAATCGAAACCTATAATCTCCTCGAAGTCTCCTTCATTTCCCGCATCTCGTTTGCTTTGCTCGAGCTCATACCCTTGGACATTCAAATCCCCCAAAAATTGTCTCAAAGTCATACTCATTCCATCTAACCACCGGTTTCAGGCCCGCCCACCTCCACTCCCACCGCCCCTGGTCCCCCTCCACATCCTTAATCCACACCCTCCTGAAGTAAAACTCATTGGTTGCATGGCTATGCCCCCTCTGCTTCTCCACCTTATGGGTCTCATCTTCAAACCGCAGATGTCCCGCTCTCAACTGTTGTCTCGCAATCACAAAATCGTCATCGACTTTCTCCCACTCACACGCACCAAGGAGATGCTGTGTCTTCAACAATGGATCACCGAGGAAACCCGGAGAGCTCATCATGGCGACGAACGATTCCGCGGCCATGGAGGGATACGACTCTCCCGAAACTTGGGTATAGTCGATCAACAAGACTGGCGCGAGGATGCGAGAGAGGCGGGCCCAGTCTTTGCTGTCATAACTGTCCGCCCAGTGGAAGAGGAGGGAGGAGAGGGCGAGGTGTTCTGTCGGCTTGCGTCAGCGAAAGGACAAATTGTTGAAAAGATGGGGAGAGGGGAGGAGTAAATTGGAAAGAAAGGGAGACGGACCCTCAAAAGTGATCTGTTTCTTTCCTTTCTTGGAATCAATAGGTGAACTTATGGCGGACCCATTTGCAAAATTCAGCCCTATCAAGCCACCAAGGCTGTTGCGTAAAAGTGATACAATAGTCAGAATCATGGTCTTGCTGTCTTACGGGTTTTTTTTATTTGTCGTTGAAGATGTCAACTTTCTGGCTCAGGTTTTGATGTCCAGGAAATATATTTATATCCATCTCTAACCACTCTACCAAGAAAAGTAGAATGTAACGGAGTTCATGGACCGGACCTAGTGGGGAACACAGCCCCGGCTCCCACATCTCAATCCCAATGCCTAGTTGACAAGTACCCCGATGCCTAATCCCACTGTGCCCCGAGGACCTTACATGTCGCCATCGGCCCACCAGTCTCATGTCCGGATCCGGTGTAGGTGCATTGGTATCAACAACGAAACAACAGATAAAGTAGCCACCATATCGTATCTCGGATTTTCGTGTAGGCGCCCCCTGCTTCCTGGCACTTGTTGCTGAACGGGAACTTTCCAAACCAACGTTGTCCCCACGTGTCTCAGGCCATGATACTCATCCTGTTCCCTTGACCTTTTGTCATAATCATGCTACATCGACATCTCTGGCAGTTGTATCGATTCGGTCAATGAGGACTTGCTGCCTAAAGCGTCAATCCTTCGCGTCCTCACGTCAACTAATCCAAATCCTTGATCACCGAGACATACTCCGTATTCATTCTGAGTCGGAACCTTGCAGGGAAGACGGGAAGTGGTAGGATTTCTACGAAGGGATATTTTCACCATGAAGATCGTAGATTCCGGATGCGGTCGCGCGGATCCGGCAGTACAAGCTTCAGACTATTGTGATTCTGGCTCGGAACATCAACGGCACTTATGGAGGAATTCGGCTCTAGGATGCATCACGACCCTGAAGGCTCAACCATTCCCAAATGCGAACCTGTGACGTCTATATAGGGATGAGCTGTCAAGCTGTCATTGCATGGGATGGGATCATAGGCTAAAAGCGGGTTGTCGCCTAGTGGATTGCTTGAACCCGATTCTACCCTTGCTCACCAACGTTTCTCCGTGGCCCAATCACGCGCTTTCCCTGCTTTCTGGCACGTGTCATTTGAACCACTTACTCCATAAACGATGGTTAGTTATTTGACGGATATCAAGAAACGGCCCATCGGCAATCGATTGATGAAGATCTATAAATGGCTTATTGCTTGCCAAGGTGTCCGCTGCAGAGCGAAAGAAGTGACGTCAGGACGGTTCAGCGACACAATCCCAAGAGTTGGGCGGCTGAGACTGGTGCAACCGACTGTGGACGCCTTGGGCCCCGACCGTGGATGGCGGCGCCGCGACGCCGGCGTCCACAGTCAGTTGAAGCAGCCCCAGCTTCGGGCCGGGAATAGTCGGCGTGAGTCGGGCCTCGAGGTGTGGGCAGGACGATTGTAGGGGCATTACATGTCCCCTGTGCAGTTTCGTAGTACTTATATGAGTATACTCGGAGTATGTAGGTACGAGACTACATGGAACTCCTAGGGCTCGTAATACCATTTGCGTCTGCTTTGATTTCCGCACTTTCAAACGAATCTTTCAAATGCCAGCCGCTCTTTGTGCAAGTGCATGCTCACCGTGATATTGTAATATTGGCAAATGTCAGGGTGGACATAGTCGAAATTGTAACCATCGCTCAAGTTGTCAATTTACTCTATCCTTACGAGCTGCTACCCTCTCCTGTCTTTTTCTTGAATCTCGGAAATCACACCATCCTCAACATGATCTTTTGTACCTATTGCGGTAAAAGGTTCACGAGAAAGGAGCATTTGGAAAGGCATATACCAAGTCGTGCGTATCCTCTTTACATCTAGGCTGCTTAACATGCTGAGAAGTAGAAGATACAAATGTAAAACCTCACAGATGCAAATCGTGCCAACTTTCGTTCGCGAGAAGGTAAGTTCATATCATATCACTCATGACCGAATCGTTTTTGATGATTACGCAGAGATCTTCTGCAGCGCCATTACTCGACATACCATGAAATAGGAGATCCATCTCTCCTACTTCCAGCGTCTATTCAAACCGTTGCTGGACGAACATCCATCGCTTGCCTCAACTGTGCGAGTGCAAAGACTAGCTGTGACAAGCGTGTACCATGCGCAAGGTGTGCGGATAAATCGCTGCCATGTGAAGCAAGGTTTACGCGACGACCATCAACTCTGATGGTGAAAGCAATAGCCACGTCTGAAGCATCCAAACAAGCTCCAGAATCAACCGAACCCAAACCACGACAGCATTCCGCTATCGCTACTCCACTAGAAAATAATGATATGGTTATTGACCCTCGTTTACATTCGGCTCCTGCGATGGAAATTGCATCACCTACGCCCCAAATATACAGCACTAGTACCTCCAGCGAGCCAGGGTCAACGAGAATTGGTGGCTTCGATGGCTTTGTGCAATACAACGACGGAATGGCGAGTCTTGTCGTGAATTATCAAGATCCGCTCACATGGGACGATTTATCCATGGATATGAACCTTTATGGTAATCTCACATCTGTGCCACCCGAAAACATGCATCCGGTGTATTCACCTCAAGGCGACATCTCGTCGGGTTCTGACATAAGCTCTAGCTCAATACAATATCAACCATCGATATCACATACAAGAAGCTGCAGTATAAGTTCAGTTGGCGATGTCGACATGGGAGATGTGCCACCATCCAAGCGGGCCAAGCTGTCTTATCGTGCTGTTGCACCTGGAGTTCAAGAACCCCTGGCTACAGAGCAAGCTTGGCCATTAGCACGGTGTAATCCGCCCACATTCTCGGACTCCTTCCCACGTACGACTGTTGTTCATCTTGAGAGACTGGGACAAATCTCTAATCATGAACGTGCTTGGGATTCCCTAGACTTCGAGCCTGACCTAGCTATGTCTGCGTCAGATTTCATTAATGTCGAGCCTATTAACTCCGGCACCCGCGATACTCTTCATGCCATTACGCTAGGTTTTCTGTATCGCGCCTTGAAAACACACCAGGGTGGTCTCACGAACAAATGCCAGAATGACCACTATCTCAGTCCAGCAAATTTCAGCTCTCGTCTTCTCCCACCAACGAATATGTTGGAGTATTTTCTCCTGAAATATACTCTTAATTTATCGAAATATTATTCGCTCGATGCTAGGGGAAGAATCGACCCTAACGAGCTCATCCACGGTAACCATACTTCCACTCTCCTCATCCTCCTCATGATCGGCCAAGGCGCTTCGATGTCAAGGTCAACAGAAGCTCGCTGTCTGTCAGCTGGTTTGACAGAAATCTGTAGGATATTGCTCTTTGATATCATTGAACAAGATATCGAGCTCAGCGCTGACCTGACTGTTCTGCGATGTGCGCTATTATTTACGATGCTCGGTGCGTGGAGTGGGGATAAATGGCATATGGATATTGCGATGGGACAGCGCGGAATGTATCTCACTATGCTGAAACACGCTGGGATGTTAGATCCGCAAGATATTTCGGTGCCGAGGTTAGGTGGGAGTTCAAACGTGGATGTGCAATGGCGCGCTTGGGTAGAGGCCGAAACTCGGAGTCGGTGAGGATCCTGCCTAGATCTCCTGTCTACTTTCGGTGACTGACTGATACTTGACAGACTAGTATACGACTGGGTCCTGCTCGATCAAGAAATATCGCTTTTCCACGACATGTCAACCATCCTCTCCATCTCCGAGCTGCACGCACTTCTCCCCCACCCCAACCCCTATTTATTCTCCGCTTCCTCCGTCCATGCCTGGTCGACGCTCCTCTCCTCATCCTCAACATCACATATCCGGACGTCCCTCCATGAACTCTTCCAAGACTTCCTCCACGACCATCTCCACTATTCGGCGTCCCTCACGCCACTAACACTACGCCTCCTCCTCCACCCAATCCAAAGCCTTCTCTATGAAGTCCGGCAACTTCTAACTTGCTTCTCAGAGGTCCTCTCCACGCGGCGCTCCTCAACGCGGACCCCCACCAAAGCCTCAACCCTCATACGTCTCGAGGAAGTCCAATCCCTACTGCAAAAATGGTACAACCTGCATCTTTCCCTTCCTCCCTCCGTTTCTGGCTCGGCCCACGACTCGACCAAAACTACAAATCTGATCCTGTATCACCTGATCAGCCTTAACGCACACACCTCCTTCCCATCCCTGGAGCGCCTTGCGCGCTGTGCTCCCGCCACGCTTGCTACAGCGAACCCACACTGGGATCTCAGCCTGCAACACAAAAAGTGCATCTTTGACAGCTTCTCCGCGCTTTTCCATGCAGGGCAGATTCTGCGCCTGGTGACCCTCTTCGACTCCCCAGATCGCACGCCGCCGTGGGCCTCCCTCGCCGTCTACCGCGCCAGCCTGATCCTCTGGTTTGACGTCCTCGCTACGTCTGATCCGAGCTTCCAGCTGCGGACTGCGGAGGGTCCAATTGTGGTGATTAATGAGAGCATGGCCGATGATGCGGCGTTGATGTGCTGGCTATTGAAGAGGGGGGGGTTGCCGGTGCTAAGGGGCCGAGATGGCAGCATGTGCAAGTTGCAAGAGCCAGAGGTGGTTTTGGAGGCTTGCATTAGGTTCGTGGGTGGGATGGATGAGGGAGGAAATGGGAGAGGAGGAAGGCTCGCAGATGGGATTGTGAGGAAATTACGTACGTTAAAGGGGAATTGGCATGGTGCTGGAGGCCTGCATGGCCCATAATATACGTGTTTTTCGATCAATCTTGTTTTTGTTTCTTGCGGGACGAAGAATTCATTTGTGGGGTTGAACGGAAGCCCCTGCATGACGTCCATTTATATTTAGAAAGCGGCTCTTCAGAAAGCCGAAAGGCGCAGGTACCCAAGGAGAAGAGCGACGAGGGGATGGCACAGAAACATTCGCAGCGTATGATCACTTTACGAGTCTACAAATCTATAAATCTCAACGATCATCCTTTCCCAACCCCACTTTTTCAATACTACCTATTTATCAATCACATTTCAATATGAGCCTCCCCACGTAAGCACATATTGAACTGCAGGCCTACTGGTCCACTACGAAGGCTGTTGACTACGAATGAACAGACTACAGGTTCAATCTCAGCGTAGGTCATCGGCTTGCCCTCTCAGTCTCATGAAATCTATGCAATCAGAGCATGGTGGCTTATTTTCCTCAATTTTTATACGTTCTCGAATTCGGCTGGTGGAAGAGTGCGGCTGAAAAATACGGCTTCTTGGGAGATTGAAATGTGTCCGATGGTTAATATTTCTTGCATGCGTATTGTACGAAGTCAATGAGAAGGTGTCATGCACGGCACGACATCAAGGGGTTACATTTCAGATCTAACATCACCTAATAGAAACAGGAATGTCTGCAGATATACAGAGAAAATGCGTTGGCTAAGTCTGCTTCTTGCCACCAATATATTTATCCAGAGAGACAGGTATTAGTTTCTGGATGAATACTAGGAATTGGTCCTGAGCAATACTACTGCATTTTCCTGTCGTTGACTCGGCTCTAAGATAGAACTATGACAGAGGAAGCGAACGAAAGAAATTGCACGAACCTTCTACATTAACATCTTCACTTGTTAAATATTCAATGTTATACTCCATCGCAGTCGAATTGTGTTCGAAGTTGGAAGATCACGTGCCACCGGACGAAGCACTTATTCTCTCATCCTGGCTGGTGGTCTTACATTCCCAGTTCATACACCAACTTACTTCTAGCCTTATTTACCTTGCTCTTTCGCCGGATGTTCCCTATTCTCCGTCAACCGCCCTACTAATCCGTTTTACGTCACTCACCACCAAGTCCCTCCCCGACGCGTCCAAGCCCGGAAGTCCGCTGGGGAAGTCCGCTGGGGAAGCCCGCTGGGGAAGCCCGCTGGGGAAGTCCGTTGGGGAAGTCCTCTACCTTCGGACAGCGGCTCTGCTGCACAACCTCCATCGTTAGCCCTCTGTGCTCGCAAAGAAGGACTGCGCGCAGCTCTATGGACTCCGGGAAAAGGGAACTGGACGAGTCAGTTTGGGGAAAGGGGAAGCCAAATGCTGTCATTAACGGATATGGGAACGGAGACTGTGCGTACTTCAAATGCGACGCACAAGAAGGACGGAAGAGGACGTTTTCGAAGCCGATGACATAAACACATCTGCTCAAGATGGTGATATATATCTCGACACTAGAAGATTACTTCTTCAAACCGAGTGACGAGTAATTCGAGACTTAAAGAGCTACTTTTCGCATATCATCCTTCCCCATTGATGCAACTTTAGGCCTCGACAGCGACATCTACAATACCTCAAAACTTTCAAAATCATGGCCCCACCAGCAGCAGTTGACGAGATCGCCTCTAACCTCGCTATGGGCGGTGATGTTGATTCCCAAGGTGCCACTACATTTTTTACCTCTCTTCCATTTGCTGGAAAAGTCGCCCTCATAACCGGTGCATCCCGTGGAATCGGCCGTGGCATGGCTCTCGAGCTCGCCCAGCGCGGCTGCTCCATTATCGCGAACTATGCGTCGTCCGCGACGGAAGCCAAGTCGCTCGTTAGTGAGATCCACAAGCTCGGAACTGGCGCCAAGGCCATTGCTCTGCGTGCCGATGTCTCTAAGCCCGATGAGATCTTCCAGCTCTTCGAAGACGGCATCGCCCACTTTGGCCACCTGGACTTCGTCATTTCAAACTCTGGCACTGAGGTTTGGAAAGATGAGCTCAAGGTCACCGAGCAGGACTTCGATCGAATTTTCGACCTGAACTGCCGTGGTCAGTTCTTCGTCGCCCAGCAAGGCATGAAGTATCTCCCACGCGGCGGCCGCATCATCCTCATGTCCTCGATTGCTGCCTCTATCTCGCACGTGCCCAACCACGCCTTATACGCAGGCTCAAAGGCAGCCGTGGAGGGGTTCACAAGGTGCTTCAGCATTGATTGCGGCCCGAAGGGTATCACCTGCAACGCGATTGCTCCGGGAGGCGTCAAGACCGACATGTTCCAGGGTAATGCATGGCATTATACACCTGGCGGAACACCGGATACGCCAATGAGCGAAATCGATGCGGGTATTGCAAAGACCTCCCCATTGAACCGCGTTGGGTATCCAGCTGATATTGGCCGTGCCGTATCACTACTTGTGAGCCCAGAAAGCGAGTGGATTAATGGTAAGGGACCGCATTTTCACCCTTGTCGGTGATAATTTGTAGACGCATGCTAATCTTATCTCAGGCCAGGTCATCAGACTGAGTGGAGGAGCCATCTAAATGGTGCATCAGTCGTTGCCTTCAAAGAGAAATGGCTGAACAGCATTGGTCTCTGACTGTCGTGTCACGATATTGTATGGACGAGAAAATGTCGAACATTGCATGCAGGTTTCTGTTCCTCAACCTTTACATGTAACTTGCAAATCATAGATTGAATCTAAACCAAAGAGTTGCATGTTTGACTACCTCCTCAACTGATATGCATAATTGAAGTTCGCGACTCGTGCTCAGCTCTAATGACATTAAGTGACGGACTTGCCTCGGTCAAGATTTTGTTGAGATGTTTTGCCCAACTCCATAATCGTCCTGACTAACATTTTCGCTTTGGGTTGGAGTAATTGGAGTGTGCGGTTTGGAAGTGAATAAAAGAATTTAGCTGTTCTCACTGCCATACCTTATCTAAACATTCAACTCGTTTCAGTTCTGAGATGGCAATGTTGTAAGTGTACTTTTTTAGGTTTATGCTCTAGCTAGATTCATGCCATGAGGTGTATAGATGAGACCTCATAGAGAAATAGTAACGATATAGTTCGAGTCCAAGTGACTCTTCCATTCAATTGAAATGGGCTCACATTTGGAGGAAACAGTTTGCCATATTTTGAGTATGTTAAACCGATATAGAAGACCATTAAACCCTAAAATGATTGATAACTTTTCGAAACCAATCGCAATTGAACTCTGATGATCCCGTCCTCTAAATGTATGCTTATGACACGTTGCGTCATAAGCGTACATTGTCGCACATATTTAACATCCTTCCATCGGCCAGAATATTGAATCGGCTATTCCAGGCGTCATACGCTGTTTGCCCATTCTCAGTTCTTCATATGCGATCTTAAGGCTTTTTGATAAGTGGCCCAACAAAGCAGAACAAATGCCAGCATCCCTGTCCCTTTCATTGCGTCCGCAAACTTCGCAGAAACGCCCAAAGAGTTCTTCCAGTTTCCGGAGTTCGCGCCATAAAATTTCATTCCTGAGCCAACGACCATCTTCGTTAGCAACGCGATAACTGCCGATAGGCATTTGTGTGTCTGCTGTAGTCGTACCACCGAAGTCACCCTGCAACGCTACCTGGTAAAATAACAATATTTTCTCCATTATGGTGGCAAGGAGCATGGTAGTGGTATTGGATCCCGATTTGGAAACACATTCTCTGCAACCCAACATACTGGCACATCCTTCTACAGCTTTTCGATTGATGGTCAAGGCCATATCAAACGCTGATGCTAATCGAGTGGTGCTGGAGTGATTGTGAAGAGCTTGAAGAGATTGAAGGCAGGTCGTAAAGCAGTTGCAGGATGGCGAGGATATCTTAGCATTGGTTCGGCAATCAGGTGGAGAGTTGGCATCGAGCGATGAATTTGGCGATGGAAGTTCTGCATTCGTGCGGGGATGGAATGGTAAATTTGACGGCTGACTATCGGACCATGGCGAGATTAAATTCAGCTGTGGTACAGCCCCTAAATATTTCGGCCAAGACATCATCGTCCCTTGATCGTTTTGGACTACCGGATTGTCAAACTCGATCTGCGGTATTGGCGTCCAAGGGAGCGAGGTGTCAAACAACTCGGTAGTGCTAGGAGGCAGTCCCAAATCGTAAGCATCAAGCAAAGCGTCGTTGCGATGGGATGCAGTTGTGGTTGCCGAAGATAATTGCTCTCTATTTCCATTCGCTGACCCTAATGAAATATTCTTTTTGTCGGTAGCTATGGGCATAGCTTGAGAGTCAAACGCAAGGCGGGAATGCGAGGCCTCGTCGACGTTCGTATTTCGGTCGGCAGCAGCACTGGTATTGATGTTGGAGTTGCTGATTCTCCTATCTGTACTTGGTTTGCCGATCCTCAACGATGGACTGTATTTACAATCTGCTCCGCACGTGAGGCAGCGAGAACATATCGGCCTAGTTTTACTGCATTTGACCTTTGCGAAGAAGCATCCATCACAAGAAGCTCTCAACCTCTGAAGACGGGTCTTATTTGAAACTTTGCTTGATGACATCGTAGCTGGTATTCGTTTGAGAGTTATTGAAATGGAGATATAAAATATGGCACCCTATGGATGGCACGGTCGACGTTGGCTGGAGCTCCGCTGATGAAAACGTTGTTTTAATTCGATGCCATTTAAGTCGAGTGAAGGTAAAATGCTTCTGGAGCAACATATATCATTTCAGGCGAGTTAGATGGCCATATGATAAACCTGTGATCTAGGAACAGTTATTTATATAATGACGTAAGTAGTGAAGCGGCCAAAGAAGCGGAAGCGCCAAAATGACGCGATAGCAGTTGCTGTCAACTAGCACCGCATTCGTAAGGTTCTGTTCCAGTGCGTCGACCAATTGCACTGTCGCTCAGTGCAGCTACATCCCCTACATGAAGTTGCGCTGAGGCAGCTTCTATCTGCGGTCATCAGTATCAGCGAACAGATTGGATAAAACCTTCTCACGGTTCAAGAACAAAGTGATGGCCTACAACCCCTCCCATGTTTCTCACATACGCGATGGTCCAGAGCGACCTAGCCCGGTTACGTCATTAGATACTTTCACCACGACCTCTTAAGCCACAACCTACCATAACTCTTCTCAGTGTTGAGGTCATTGATAATATCATAGCTTAGAACTCTCTTTTGTCCATGAGTCTCTGTCGCCTTCCGAGCATACCTCGATATTCTCTATGTAAAATCCCGATCTAGAGCGTCTATTTCGTCACTTTTAGCAATTTGTAAGCATTCTGTGTTACTATTTTACGCTAGTATTAGCACATACACTTACCTAGAACTGGTAGTGCATCTCTCGCCAGTATTGCAACAGAGGAATACAATAGCTCTAAGCTCTCAGCACCAAAAATCATGTTTCCTCACTTACTAACGGTCCTCTCAAGTACTGCTCTGTGTCACATAGTCGAAGCGTGAGTCTAAATAGTGATCGTACATTGTAATTAATAAGACTTTAGATGCTCTCTTAAGGAGGGTATCCTTCATAGCTATATATCAGTGGAGCATTATATTCAAGCCATCGCAACGGCCTCTCTGATTATATTCCCAAGTTTCTTCACCTATCACCAAGTTAGTACGTATATAACCACGCTCCCACATTGGAAAAACCCACCAAGTCTCCTCCCATCATCGAGAAATGATTCCCTGGCATGCGCACACATCTAATCTTCTCCGCCGGCAGAAAAGAATCCCATAGGTTCGGCCCAAAATCGCTCCTGTTATCTAGCAGAAACAGCGCGTGTCCTTCTGGATATGGATCGGGTCTCGGGTCGCTCTCGTTCTTACACACACCGTCTTCGCACCAGATAGCCGTCACCGAGGGCGCCTTGTCTTTGGGGATACTAACGGCGTTGTATGTTGATAAAGCCGCGACTGAGGCGGCGAAGTGGGGAAGAAGCCAGGAAGGGACTTTATTCGGGTCGCCATCGCCGAGCAGTCCGATGGATGCGAACCAGCGATGGAGTGAGGCTGGTAAAGCTTCGATGATCAGAGGGCATGGCGCATCAATCATGATCAGATGACTGACTCTATCGCCCGCCTTCACCAACTGATTCAACATCTCGAAAGCAATGACCCCCCCGGCAGACCAACCAGCCAGCATATATGGCCCAACTGGCTGGCGACGCTTGACCTCCTGGATGTACTTTGCAGCTATGCCAGGGACGCCACAGGTGAATTCCTCACTTGTCTTCATGTATGGCGAATTGAGACCCCACATGGCTAGCCCTGGTGAAATCTCTGGGATGTCAGCGTAAGAGGTTGCTGAGCCGGAGCCGTCAGGAACCATCCAGAGATGCGAGGTGGCGGTGCGAATCTTTCCTTGGAGAAGCACAGAGGTTGCGAAGCGCTCTGGCGTGATATTGGTGGTTTGGTGTCCAGTTTCTTTGGGAGAAACTGTTTCTGTGGATATTGGTCGGGGTAATAGCTTTGGAAAAGATCTGGCAGGAATGCGGACAGGTTTGGGTGGCTGGCCAATTCCAAGCTTGCGCTCAATGTCTTTAATGGAGGCGCAGGTGACAAAAAGATCAGCCGGCAGAGATAGGTCAGTCTCCTCTCTCAACTTCCCAAGAATCAAAAGAGCCATAAGAGAATCAACACCAAGAAGGGCAAGATCTAGTGCATGGGCGACTTCTTGCGTTGTGACACCAACTTCGACCGCGATAGTATTTTGAATAATTTCACAGAGTTGATCATCCTTGCTCAATTCCAAATCCGAATCATCTGCTGGAGTTGACAAGGGAGACATCTCCCCAAAATTAGGTGTGGAGCTATCACTATTAGCTGTGGAGTCATCAGTATTAGGTGTGCAGTCATCAGTATTAGTATATAAGATAGAATCTTCCGTGTCTTCAGAAATCTCGCTGTCTGCTCTCTCAAACCTGGCCAGCGAGCTCTTGAACTGCCCGATTGTCTGGCATTCGAGGAAGATTGACGAGGGCAACTCGATCTCGAGCTTTTCTCGAACTGTGCCGCCTATTGTCAGGGACATAAGAGAGTCGATTCCGAGATCCGCAAATGTGATGTTATCAACGAGCTCATCCATGCCAACGCCTACTTCTTTTGCCACGATGTCCATTGTTTGCGAACAGATAGTCGCAAACTTCTTACTGGCAGGCTCCAGGCTCGTTGTGCTGTCTTGCGCAGTCTTGATTTTCGTAGTAGTCGTGGTTGTCTTGTGTAATGCAGATGTGGTCGGTATAGCTATAGCTGGTGATGGCTCAGCTCTTGGACCTTGGGCTGGAGGAGCCGTAACACCGACTGGTGGGAGCAAAGTATTTAGCACAGCCCGTAAGATGCACTGGAACTTTAGACCGCCAACGACGGCAACAATTCTACTGCCATCAAAGACATAGACGTCACCAGCAAGCATCTTTCCGCCAGCTGGTTGCATTTTGACGTATGAACGGTAAGTTTTTTCGGCGGAAAATGGTTCCGCGATGCGAAGAGAATCCCAACCATGAGACACGTAGACTTGATTTCCTGAATCGACAGCATCGCTCCCGTTTACAATAAAGCCGGAGATATGTGCCACGCTATCAATCCAGTATGGACTGCATACGAAAGTACCATCTGTAGGTTTAGTCTGGAAGGAGACATGCGACGTTGCTTCCATGTTCTCACTGGAGAGAATAACTTCTTCCATACCGCGATACTTTGCATCATAATCAACCAACGCAGAGAAGAGCTTGTATGCAAGGCCACGACCTATCTTACTAGCTTTGCCGTTTTTCTCGGCATTCTTGAGCCAGTCGACTCGATGTTGGATCAGGTAAGCTACTCGCTCCCATTCCGATAGCCAAGCAGCACAATCACCGAATGTGACAACGCAGTGAGCATGGTCGACGCGAGCCTTATCTGATCCGCTTGAGAAGATGAGTTTCGCAGAGCTGCGAGAAGCATCAATATTGGCAGTTAGCTTGAGAATTTGACTCGCGCCGTCTGGCCGTGCAATGAGTGGCTTGATTACTTCCATGCTTGCAACGTTGATGCCGATATTCTCAACATCCGGGCGCACAAGCTTGTATGCATACTCGCACACTGTCATGGCCATGTCAGCATAGATTGATGATGGACAAAGACCTGCGCCATTAACTAAATGTCCCATGACGGCAGAGCGAAGGTCAGCTCTTGCCAGATCAGACTCGGTGGAGACAGTCGCCACATCGCCGTCAACCAAATCCTCAACAACCTTATGTACGGTTGTAGTAGAAATCTTGGGTTTCGGATCTTGCCGAGGGGCAACTTGACTATCACTGGCTCTTCCTTTCGTCAGACACCAGTTTCCAGTATACTGAATCCAGTAGTTCTTCTCATCGAAGGCATATGTCGGCAAATCCAAAAGCTGGACACAATCCAGGTAATCTCGATGATATTCATTCCAGTCAATATTGAAGCCTGCTGTGTGAAGAGTGGAAAGACTGTCGCTGAGCGTTTTATAAGCGCTCTCAGTCCTCCTCAGGGAAGAAACTGCCACAGTCTCCTTCCCAAGCGTTGACTTCACCATGCCTATGCAAACCGGATGAGGGCCTACTTCCAAGAATAGGGTCTTTTCATTGACCAGCCCATCTGACCGAATTGAGTTTATACCGTCCAAAAAGTTTACTGGCTCACGAGCATGTCGTCGCAGATAGGACGCATTCACAGTTTCTCCTTCTCTAAGTTGCCTTCCAAGTAGCGTTGAGACGATCGGAACTGTTGGAGCGTGAAACTGAACTGAAGCCGCCAACTTCTCAAACTTGTCGAGGATTAGATCAACCTGGGCAGAGTGGAAGGCGAAAGGTACTTTGAGCTGCATGCATTTAAAACCAGCTGCAGTAAGGCGTTCCGAGATGACATGAATCAGTGCTGTATCTCCACTGAGTACTGTCTCTTCTGGACCATTGATGCATGCAATATTAATGCTTGCCTCGTCCACAGATTCTCTGATCGACAAGACTGAAGCCTTGACGGCAAGCAAGCCATGACTGCCAACTGTGCACTTCTCCATGAGAAGCTGTGCCCTCTTACCGATAAGGTAGATTGCATCACTGGCTGAGATAATGCCAGCTACATTGAGAGCTGCGTATTCGCCAAGACTGTGTCCGATGACAACGCTTGGATTGATACCCCAAGAAGCCCACAATCGGGCCATTGCCATCTCGAAGCACAACAAACCAAGCTGTACAACAACTGGTGATAAATTTTCCACAGCAGCAGTAGAACCATCTATAAGTGGTAAAAACGAGGGTAAGCAATACATGGCGGCAATGTTGTTGAACTCCAGCATGGTCTCCTTGAACAACGATGAATTCTCAAAGAGCTCCTTGCCAAGAGCAGCATAGTGCGACCCTTGTCCAGTAAACACAAAGACAATCTCTTGGGTGGCCAGAGGAATTGGCGTAATGTCTTCAGTCAACTTGTGCTTGATGAATTCTCTGACCTGAGTAATATTGAATCCTGTGACTGATATCCGCCAGTTGTGTTGAATGCGACGGGCAGTAGTCGTATACGAGATATCCGCGAGCGATGCCTCCGGGTGTTGTTCGATGTAATACATCAAGCGCTCAGCGTTCTTTATCACGGCAGATTTTGATTTCGCAGTTATCGATACCATATGCGCTGATCGATTATCTGTGAAAAGCGTCTTCGTAGCAGGGCCGTCCTCGAGCAACAGCCCAGAGTTTCCACCAGCAGCACTGAAGTTGTTGACAAAAATACGTCGTGGTTGGCCAGCTTTTTTAAGTAGAGGAGTGGAATGATAAGCAATATGTACATTCCTCTCTGCCAAATCTTTTGGGAACGTTCTATTGATTGTCTTCTTGATGCCAACGTGTGGAGGCACGGTATTCTTCTGCAGCATCATGAGAACTTTGATCAGTGCTGTAACTCCAGATGCCGCTTCTCCATGGCCCACATTGGCCTTGACTGAACCGAGATATAGCGATTGCTCTGCGCTTCTCTTCTGGTCTGCAGGAGCGAAGACATTTGTGACTGACTTCATCTCAGTGGCATCGCCGGCTTGAGTGCCAGTGCCATGCATTTCCACATAGTCTACATCCAATGGATCAACACCAGCCATATTTAGGATATTGCGATATAGAATCTCCTGAGTTCCGGCGTGGGGATGAGTGATTGACACTGCATCTGCCGAATGATTCGTGGCTGTGCCAAGAATGACACCGAGAACATTGTCCTTATCTGCAATAGCATCCTCGAGTCTCTTGACGATGACAGTAGCACAAGCGTCGGCGCGACAATATCCGTCGGCGTCGTTATCGAAGGTGGCACATGGCCCATTCTTTGACAAGAACTGTCCTCTGCTGAGGCCGGCGAAAATGTCAGAGTTGGTCATACAACTCAGGCCTCCAACAACAGCAGTATCGCAGTCCTTGGCCCACAGCGACGTACAAGCGAGTTGCATAGCCGCCATACTGGAAGAGCAGGCGGTGTCGATACTGAAACTTGGCCCACTAAAACCGAAATGATAGTTGATACGTCCAGGTCCAAATGCGCGGACGCCACCTGTAATGAAGTATGTGTCAACCTCCTGCGCTGCATTGATTTCACGCCAATCATCACTGGTCTGTCCATAGAATGTACCAACTCTGTCGAGCTTTGTGGAGCGAGTTCTGTTTGGCACATAGCCAGACATCTCCAAGGCCTCATAAGCGGTAGTAATAGCCATGCGTTGCATCGGATCTGTTTGATGCGCTTCTCTTGGCGACATATTGAAGAAGCGAGGATCAAATAGACCTGGATTCTCAATCCAGGCTCCATAAGGCGTATGACTCGTGTTCATAACCTTTCCAGAAGGGTCACAGTGAGCCTTCATATCAAATCGATCTGCGGGTACCTCTCTGTGTAAAGCGAGTCCCTTTTCGAGCAGTTCCCATAGCTTCTCATGCGTTGCCGCATCGGGGAAACGGCCTGCCATACCGACAATAGCAAGTTTACACCTCTTTGACGAACCATGGTCTCCTGTGTGAGGTGCCATACGATCCTTTTTTGAATGCGGTGCGCGGCGTAGATGAACCTCAAGACCTGTTTCATTCTTGAGTTGTTGTACTAGGCTATTAGCAGCTTGCGTTGGACCTAACGGTATAACGAGACACGATGAGCCTCTATAATTATTTGCTTGCGTCACACAGCTTGCTAAGACCCGCTGAAAATTTAGTGGCTCCAGAAGAATGTCTCGAATAACTGTTGTGATAAGTTTTTTAGGATCTTTTTCCGCAAGCCATTGCCCTGTTGAGCATGAAATGACAGGGAATCGTGGAGATGCATTTTTGAGAACTTCGCTTAGGTTAGAATCGTTAAGTCGCAAAACTATCTCAATTTCAGCGGCGGAATAGAGGTGTGATGCGTGATACGGCCCATAGATAGGCAGTGGTAGTGGCGCATCTTTGAACTCATGCTCATCGACAAGCGCCTTCAACGTGGGTGGTGGACCGCTAAAAGCTATGCTCGTTGAAGTGATGGCGCTGATATATGCTTGACTGGTCGTTGTGTAGCCCTGGCAAAGTTAAGTCTCCAATTTTTGTTTGTATCTAGTGATAACTCACCTTCGACTCGTTAAAATCAGCAAGTAGGGACCTTGCAGCTGATTCATTAAGTCCCGGAACAACATAAGTCCAGCTCTTGGCAGCATCGCCAGATTCATGTATGTGCTCTGCAAGAGCAGAAACATGTCGTCCTGTTCGGAAGGCCAAAAGTACAAATTCGGCGCCAATGTTTACAAGAGCCGAGAGAGATGGTGCAATGGAAACCGCAACGGCGGCAATAAGCCCGGTGCAGAGGCCAACTGTCCATGTTTCCTGTGGTCTTGTAGCATCTTCCGGAACCTTTTCTGCCCGACTAAATTATCATAAGCATCAGATAAGAGCAAGATTGTAGGGAGCACGTACTCGATATAGTGAGCGAGTTGTGTAGTAACAAGAAGAGCACTGTCTATTGCAGGATGTGTAACATCCCTGGTATGATATCTCTGACTAAGTTCTTGGATGGTAGTGAAAGGTGGTATGTGTCGACGTTCTAGAGAAGGGAGACTTTCGGTCTCATTTTGAAGAGTAGAAGCAACGCGATTGAGGAAAGCATGTGAAAGAATACTTGGATTTCCATTACGGCAAAAGTCTGCAAGAAACCCCTGTGTGTCCAGAGACTGTTCTCCAAAGAGAAGAAAGGATATTTTCTCGGCCATTTTGAGCACCAGTTGGACATCAGTAAGAATAATATGGAACGCAGGGTTTGGAGGTGCTTTTAGGCTTATAAAGAGTAGAGGAAGTGCTTTACCCGACATGGCAATACTTCCATTATACTTTTAGTCACATTTAGCGCATCAACCCTATCGGTCGCCGAGCCCTGATTCAGGTCTATATCGTCATATACGTAGTACATTAGATCCAAAATTGCCTTGCGAGGCTTTGGTAGTTTTGTTATTGCCATCTATTGCTATGGAAAGCCACAATGCTGGTGAAAGAAGCTCTCAAGCTCAATCGAGCCATAACGGAAATCAACTCACACATTAAAAAAAGACATCGTCTACCCCATTAGGGAAGCTGTTTACATGTCAGGACACAACATGAAGATCCAATACCAAATGGAAATTAGGAAACGCATGGACACCGACCGAAGACCGAAGCTATAGCTACGAATTGAGCAGTACAACAGCCATCATCTCGAGCTTAAAGAGAGAAGAGATCAGTCCTTTGATTGCATTACAGGAACCCGAAATTTTTCCTGTTGATGATTCAAAAAGGCTTAGAGGATCCGGCGGACTTCGTGGACATCCCCATGCAGGTCCGAAAGGACACGGAGAGCCACAAATAAGCTAACGTCATTGTTCAAGCCATGTATGTGAGGTCGCAATGTCAATTGAAATATTAACGAACTTCTTTAAATATTCTATACCAGATAATCCCCGTTGCCAATGAAGAGGTAAAGTAAGCACCTTTTCATAATAATTTGTATAGAGGGTAAGCTACAATAAGGTTCTCACTTAGTCGCCCCGCCCACATCCTTGGTCACCTTCGCGCCCATTCTCGCTACCTCTCTCATCAGCTTCTGAGTCAGGAAACTGGTTCTGTTCTTCTAAAATCGGGCAGCTGGCTTTTTGAAGAGCTGCTACACTCTTTTCCAGAGGGCCTCCTACTTCCGAGCCTAAAATGCAGCCCTGGAAGCTGCTTGTGGACCTGGTTAGCTGCATTGCGGGGTATTAGTTTCCATACTAAGAAATGCAAGATCGGGAGTCCGTACCAAAGTTCGAAGCGAGGCCTGGGCCGGCCCCTTTACGAACTGGCTCGGTTCACGGTTGGGCCGGAACATACACGAAGCGATAAAAGGGATGAGATCATCCCTAGCAATCCCTAGTCCCAGCGGGTTTCCGAGGATTTTCCCCACCGGACTTCCGTCGGGGATAGTGAAATTTTTGATATCACATAGACCGCCCAAAAAAACCCTCACTAGTCCTGTGTCATATTTTGTCGGGGCTGTTTAAGAACACGTCATTTTGACCTAATCCTAGCATTCAGGCCGACCTGCAGCTGTTAAACTTCAATTCACCTCGGTCGTATAGGCTCACGTTGAGTTTCTGTAGTCGCGAAGCCTCTACTGCAGCGCCTAAATTCTGCAGTTGATTTCTCCACTTACTGGAAGCTACTATGGGTTTACTTCTAATCGTACTGTTGGTTGTGATACTTCCATGCGCCGTAGCAGCTCATAGATGGTGGCATGATCCTTATCGTCGTATGCCAGCGGGAGCTCGAAAACTTCCAGGACCATGGAGTACGCATCATTTCTCTGCAGTAATCAACAATAATATATGTACTTACTGGATCCGCAGGCATGTGGTTTATTGGCCGTATTCACGATATCCCAAAAGAAAGAACGTGGCTTGGGTTCTACAAATGGGCGAAAGAATCAGGCCCCATCTACAAGCACGAACTCTTCGGCTCGACCCATGTCTGGATTTCCTCAGAGCAAATCGCGAAGGACTTGCTTTCGAAACAAGGGTCCATATTTTCCGACCGACCACTGATAGATAATCTTCCTATCAACAAGACGGGCGGAGAGTACCTCCCTCTCTTGGGGGAAAATGGTATGCTAGACAGTTCCGTCTTTGTCAGGTACTGGATAAAATGGTAACTTGTTCTAATCTAGAGATCTGGAAGCACCAGCGGAAGTTTGGACATCTTCTCATGACAACAAGCTCAAAGAATGCTCAATACCACTATCCGGTCATTGAGACTAAGCGCCTCTTGTACAAGCTTCTCCTCGCGCCAGAGTCCTACAGAAGCCTCCTCGAGGACCACACCAGTCGGAATATATCCCGTTTAGCGTGGGGCTCGCCAGATTGTTATCTGACTCTGCAACAAGTGACTATGGCTCTGTTGAGTGTGATTTCGCCAGCAGGCGCTCTCCCTAATGTAATCTCACCTCTCGCTGCACTCCCAGAATGCCTATCTCCATGGAAGAGGTACGAAAAGCAGCGATATGCCTTCGAGCGGGAGTTCTTCCTCAACCAGATGTCGAAGGTCCGCAAAGAATGGCTTGCAGGTACCGCCAAGCCATCTTACATGCGCCTGTTCCTTGAGTCGCAAGAGAAGTTCCAAACTAGCTACGTTGAAGGTGCTTACCAAGTCGGCATGATGGCTATTGCTGGAGCCTTGACCATAGCTAGTCCGATGATGAGTTTTGTTCTCGCGATGGTTCAATCACCTGAATGGCTTGCGAAGACGCAGGAAGAACTCGATCGGGTATGTGGCGACAGATTGCCTGCAATGGCTGACATGGAGAATCTGCCCGTTTTGCGAGCCGTCGTGAAAGAGGTGCTGAGGTGGAGACCACCAGTTCCTACTGGTTTGTCGCAATATCCTACAATGTCTGACCGTTACTTGACTAACCATTTTGCAGGAATCCCACATGCTTCGACTAAGGACTATGTGTACCAAGGCTACTTCATCCCCGCTGGCTCTACTATCCACGCATTTGAATGGTAGGAATACGTGCCAGGTTAAACTTGGTGAAGATGGTCATGCTGACTTGAAGCTAGGGGCCTCACCCGGGAACCAAGTATTTACCCAATGGCAAACACCTTCCTTCCTGACCGATGGCTAAACCCCTCTTACCCTACATACCGCGAGCCTCTCACCATCCACCCAAAACTCGAAGGGCACTCACAATTTGGGTATGGCCGCCGGACCTGTATGGGAGTCGACATCGTCAACCACGAGCTATTTCTTGTCTGCGGTGCCATCGCCTGGGCATTCAACCTGAGGAAGAAAATAGATGAGAACGGACAGGAGATCCCTCTCAATGATATGGAATACTCCAATCTGTTGATTTCCAAGCCAGCAAAATTTTCGTTCGACTTGACCTTGAGGGACGAGATGAAGGGAGAAAGCATTGTCGCGATGTGGGAAGCGGCCGAGAAGGAGGATGGAATCCAAAAAGAACCGATTAATGTATAGTTCCTTTATGTTCTCTTATGTGGGTTGCCTGGTCCTATATGATGGTTTATTCGGGTTTGGGAGGAGTTACGGGCATAGATCAGAGGTCTTGTTCCATAACCGTGCTTCGGAACATGTAGGGTGATAACTCTTTCTCCCACGGAGATCGTATACATAATTTGACGACAAAGACGAGGTATTGTGCTTTGTGTTACCTTGTTAGTTTGTTCACATTAACAGCCCTGTGGTTTAGAACCCGCAATAAACAATCGCGACATTTAGATTTCATGCTGTGCATATTAATGAGGGTTCAATTTTAATCTGCAAAGTGCGCATTTGACGTTTAGAAAATTAGGCCTCGGCTATAACGAGGGCTCCGGTCCATTCGTAGCCAATATGAGTTAAACCGTATTTATATCCCGGAATCTATCTGATCAACGACGTTATGCCCACTATATTGCCACCAGTCTCGACAGGTCTGCGCCATGATCGACGGGATTTGGCGCTCGGTGATCAAATCAGGGCGTTCCTAGGTTCACTTTATCAGCCAAGTTCGCGCCATCCATTCGTACAAAGCGACAAAATAAAGAGTTGTTTAGCAAGGAATAGTGGTTATAACTCACCATAACGTTCATAGACAGCCCATCACTAATATGCCAAGCGACATGACAATGGAACGGCCACACCCCAGGATTATC
Source organism: Pseudogymnoascus sp. 05NY08 (assembly GCA_001662605.1). Lineage (NCBI taxonomy): Eukaryota > Fungi > Ascomycota > Leotiomycetes > Thelebolales > Thelebolaceae > Pseudogymnoascus > Pseudogymnoascus sp. 05NY08. The sequence goes on from KV458956.1 coordinate 24,465, forward strand.
GGCCAAGAAATCAATCACCACATAACTCGGTTTGCCCGGACTGGGATACCCCCAATCGATGATGTGTGTGTCCCTTCGCTGCGGGTTCTCGGGCCGCGTGATGACTCCGTCCCATTCCCCCACCCCCTCAGCAATGACCCAGAAGCTATGGCCGTGGAGGTGCATGGGATGCATAATGGGGATTCGGCTGCGCACGATGAGGCGGATCGAGGTGCTATTACCAAAGTTGTAGACGTTCCATTGCGGGTCGTCGGGGTAGGAGGTGTTGCCTAGCTTTGCGAGGAGGAGTATCGGGTGGCTGAGATTTTGTGTTAGGAGTTGTGAGGAGTGAGTGAGTAGGTGGACTATAGGGTGTGGAATAGGGGGGATTTAACTCACTCAAAGTTAGCTCGGAAAGACTGGTTGTTTATGGTCCACAATTCACTGCCTGTGGCATTTGTTTGGAAGTCAATGTCGACTATCTGCGTAAAGTCAGGCTTAGGAGGAGGCGCCATAACAAAAACAGGCTTCGTCATATTAAGAGGGTCGTTTGAGCAACTCGTCTCATTGTAAACTGTAGCTTGGGATGTCGGTGTAGTGGAATTGTCAGATTCCTCATAGTGGATTATAGCGAGAGCATGAGGCTGGTTGGTATTGCTACATCTCTTGCTAATATCGCTTCTCATCCAGAATGATTCTGTAGGGAGGCCCGTTCCTCTAACGAGAACGTCACTACGCTGCCCAACTCCAAGCGTGATAACATCTGTTTCATAAGGTTCAATAGGCACGTAGTCGTTAGCAATTACTGTCATGGTGTGGCCATCGATAGTAAATCTCTGGGTCCCCTCTGATCCAGAGTTAATAAGACGTAGTCGGTGTACCTTTCCAGACACCAATTTGAACCTTGATAATCTAGCATTAGGAGTGCAGTTTGTTTTCGTGAGAGAGCAGTCATAATCCATCTTGCCATTAATGAGATTGTTGTCTGAATTTGGAACAGCTCTGGTTCCTATGTAGCGCTTAACGAGCTCGAAATAACCCGTGTGGTAATGGTCAGACTAGCTAAGTAAGCCACTTGTTTCTGAGCAAGATTTCGATCACGTACCAGAAGTATGGGTCCAAGGTCATAATCATAATGTGTATGAGCAGGTCCGTATATTATCATAGCCCCAAAAAGCCCGTCTGCGTACTGAGCGCTGTAGTGAGAGTGATACCAGCTTGTGCCATAAAGGCCCGCTTGAAACGTATACGTGAACGAGCTCCCTGGTGCAATAGGACATTGAGAAACTATTAATTACGTTAATATAATGTGATTTGCATCAAAAACTAGCAATATTACCTGATGGTATACCATCAAACCAAGGTGTCTGATCTTGATGCAGACCATGCCAATGGAGACTGGTTCCTTCTTCAGGACTTGTGATATTATTTGTCACTGTAATCTGTCCAATTTAGTAAGTTTGATGCTGCAACTAAACTCAATGATCTCACCTGAAATGTATCTCCCCAGTTCGCTTCAATAGTCGGACCAGGAAATTGTCCGTTGATTAGTAGACCATTTTTTTGGACGCCATCTGGTGCTACGGTGCCGCGCTCAATGACAAAATTATATGGGCGGATTTTTCCAGTATTCGGAGCATGGCGGGGATCGGTGAGATTCGTTGTCGCCATTCCCCATGGAAATCCATAGGGTAAGGGCTTCTAACCATTAGAAAGTGCCGAAAGCACGAGAGGGAGACTTACGCCGTCCGGTAGAAATTTGGGCATGTAAGGAGCAGACAGCGTGCCTAATAGAGAGTGTCCTAGAAAACAAAGTACAATCAGTTTCCATTATCTTAGTTGTAGAAATCTAAACGCCATTAATACCATTTGTAGCGACTTGCGACAGAGTAGCTACTAAATTTGCCGAGTCGAAGATGGATCGGAAGGAGAACTTCATATCGACGTATTACTATGGGAAGAGCGAAAATAACCCACAACAACAGAGATCTGAAAAAACTAAGATTCCCAAGTGATGCGATTGATTAAAAATATACATAGTCGTGAGCAGTCCTTATAGCTACACCTGTAGAAGAAAATGGGTTAAGACAATCTAGTACCGGCTATGGCTCTGTCGTAACAAATAGACGTTGCCAAGAGACACAGTAGAGAGTCGGGCCAATAAACACGTAAGATAATATAGGATGGCTATGAAACTGTCTCAATAACCGCTGAACCCGGAGAGACAGGAGTTAAGACAATAAACACCTGCAACACCTTTCTCCAGTTGCGCTTCACAGCCCAACATGAAACAAAAAATATGTGCGGAGCAGTGTGTTAAATAGTATGAACACGTATACTGCCAAGCACTTTTCCTGACATCATAGAGTCTGAGCGGGTCCCAAATAGGAAATTTTGAGATAAATAAACATTGTGTTACCAAGGTTATTATCATGTTGGTAGAGCAACTATCACGCACGTGCTTTATGCTGGCATGTGCATTCCTTGGCAGTATACGGGCCGTATACTATCTTACACACTAGTGCGGAGTGATATGAGTACTAGATGTGCAGCCACCGCAGTTACACTTCATGGCTTGTCCGCTCACTCAACTCACCTGTAGGCATCCAATTTCGCTGTGCAACGCGTCGTAGTCGAGGTCAGATGGGTGAGGGAAGGTGAGACATACAGTAAATGTCATTTGATATATATATATCAAATGACATTTACTGTCTGTCTCACCTTCCTTGCCCATCTAGCTCACACTGCTCACGGGTGGGCATCCAACGTCGCGATGCAAGCATCGTTAAACATAACCCACTTTTATGTAGTTGAGGTAGTTGCCATCTCGTGTCAAGGGTAAGGGCGGCAACGCTAACCCGCTAGGCCGCATGCACCGATATAACAGTTATCTAGGTGTTTGTTTCACTGATAGTTCTAGCATAGAGCCTATCAGCAGCTTATTCTCAATATCCTCCTTAAACACTAAGGCAACGACATAATATTTAACAAACTGACCCATGTCCATAGCCGGAGTACAAGAATTTCCATTGGTTTTCGAGCCAACCCTTACGTGGCACGCTCAAACAAGAAAGGTTGCAGAGGGCAAGCTGAAGTCTCGAGAGACTAGTCGTCTGTTGCAATGCAAACCAAAATTTGACGTTTGCAAGGTGGATCACAGCAGGACTATCGGGGGATAACTAAATTATCATGAGGCATTAAAAACTTAAGGGCAGTGACGCTCACCTACTAGCAGTGATCGGCGGATATATATCCGGGTAGTATCCGTGATGCCCACAGGCAGGGTATGTATCCGGCCAATATCTCACGGGTAGAGTAGGTATATATCCGGATATATGAGGCTGAATTTCGTGAATAGAGTATATGTTCCGGTTGGGTCTCAAACAGATTGAGTTCGCGAAAGGACTAATCGTCGGTGTCCGCACCGACCACCTATGGGTGGTCGGCGAAAGCAAAATGAGACGCATCAACTAAGATAAACTCATAATATAACTTACAGTACAACTACTATCTTATTTAATGCTCTGCTTCTTAATTAAATGCTACTACGCCATTATATTTTGTGCAGATTCAAAACAACTACAACTCTTCTTCTTTGATCACATGAAATTACACTTACAAATGACCCCATAATAAGTTCTACATATCACTGACGTAGTTCACAAGCGAACGGATCGCACAAGCCAACGGATCACCAAATCACCAAAACGCGTCAACTTGACAGAATTCGACTTATGGCAACACCAACTTAAGCTGAAACCTCTAATTAGGAGGGGAGAATACTTCTAGCTATTCAATCAATTAAAGAAGGACATATTCAAAGTATTCGAGCAAGCGCAATGTCATACAATGTCCTATATACAACTTTCTATAGACGGTTAAATAGAGTAGCTTCCTAACGCGATTCTACTCCTAACTCTTAAAAATTGACTTCGTACGAAGAGTCAGCTCTTGTTTAGTACATTCTCAACCTAGACTCATATGGATTTCCACCCTAGCCATAAGCTGTGCAAGAAATGGCTAACCTTCTACTCTCTAAACAAGGCGAGAGCCCTATTAGGATCAACTAGACTACTAACTTCATAAAGCATTATATGGAAATTAAAGCAAAGTTTAGTTAGAAGTATAATTATAAACGAGTAAAATTTAAAGATCTAAAGATAATTAAAGGGTAGTTCTCCCTTATATAAAACATAGTTATAAAATATAGAATCTTAGAGTAGAATATCTACAACTTTAATAAAGTAGGTTTCGTAATAAGAGTTATTACTACTATAAAGGTAGTTATAAGCTTAGAAGCAAAGAGCTATCTAAAGACTATATAGTTAGAGAATAGAGTGTAGGTGTTAATTATCTAAGGCGTTAATTTATATAGATAGGCACTCCTGCTGTTCATTATTTTTAAGGTATAAAATTACCTCTTAGCTTAGTATAAGGACTTAGGATTACTAGATGATTAGGTGATTATGCTAAGTAAGAATAGGTGGACTTTAAATTTAATTAGGTATTAGTAGATTTAACACTGAAATTAACATATAAATAGTTATTTAATTAGAACCTATTACCTTCTTATTCTTAATAGGCATAAGAGCTACCTCTTAGCTTAATTTCAACACTACTATATAGAATAGAAGATAATTGCCCTCTACATAACCCTAACCCTATAATTTACTTACATAACCCTCTAGCCCTACTATATTACACTTTTACTGCTTATAAAGCAAGCAGCACGCACCTTATGTAAAAATCTTCTACATTAATGTTTATAATAATTCCATTTTAAGAGATAGTAGGACTTAAAAATTATAGAATGTATAAGTTCTTCATTAAACAGCTGTACTTATTATTAACATGCTACTTAAAACACAACAACATACACAAATACTTAGAAACTTTTAAATGTCTCTCTAAAAGAAGACCATCCTTATAATTAGAGGAATAGGAGCTTAGGGCTCTACTATAGTAAAAGGTCACACTTTTTATTTAATAACAGAGAAATGCTTACTAACATACTAAGTAGCTCTTACATAGGACAGTAAGTATAATATTTAAGTTATTACTAGAAGTATCTAGTTAATTAAAGCTAAAAAACTTACTAAGCTTCTAAACGTGACCCTTTTCTATAGAAATTCCTATAAGGAGGCTAATCTTTAGAAAGCCTATAAAGGTATATAGTTAGCCTTTACTAATATAAACAGATTTGCCATTAGTAAGAAGGCTAAGATCTACTAGGGAATCTATATGTATGAACTTGCTGTCTAAAACTGTCTAGAGCACTTTATATAGGCTAGAGTTAATTATAGCTTAAAGCTAGGAGGTTATGCTATAAAATACTACTATAGCTACTTAGATAGAAAAATAAAGTCACTAGTGAGAATTTAATGTCTTTAGAGTAGTATAATAGCAAATAACTCATGTAATTTCTAGAGTACTTAAAATCTTTACTAACGTCTCTAGTAACCTAGTCTATTTTAAGCAGCTGCCCCTACCTTAAGATGCTCTTAGAAAACTAGAGACTAAAAGAGGATAAGAGCAGAACTTATGTTTTTGCTGTTTATCTTAGCAACAGTACTGTTCCTGTGATCTAGTTAGAAGATCTTAGACTATACTGCTGCTAGATATTTAATCACCTAGTAGAATTAAAGGGTATTAATCTAGAAGTTACTACAACTTATATTAGTTTAAACGATCTTATGTAGAAGTTTTAGAAGGTTACTAGAAAGCCTATAGCATCTGTATTCTTAACCCCTAAGGAATACTTTATAGGTGGTTATAAGCCTCTTAACATAGATAAGAAGTTTAGATATAGTATAGACAGGCTAGACACAACTCTATAAACAGTAGGATAGAATTTTATTGCATTTTTTAACATGTAATGTAACAATCTTACTTAAAGGGAATACCCTCTACTAGATAAGATCTTACCTACTTAGGTGAAATCATTAGGAAAATAGATAAGAAAAACAAACTACATAGGAGATTACAAGCTAGTCCTAATAGACGTTTTATAAAGAAACTTTCCTATTAAAGGGTAATAGGTTAGTATAATAGACTAAGAAACCATTAGATTAGTGTTATAGCTTTATATAGCTAATAGTATAATAACAAAAAGAATTAACACTTCTAGAGATAGGCTAGTTCTAAGTAGTAAAGTGGCTAAGGTTAACAACTAATAAATAGTATCTCTAATTAACACTAGTGTTACTATATATAGTAGAAAGTAATAGATTTAGTCTAGTAGAGGAGACATATGCTAATAATAGACAACAAGTAATAATGTCTTAGTAGCTTCTATAAAAGTAGTATAAAAAAAGCTACTAAGCAGAGCTGTTAATAGTATTAGCGTATTAGCGTATCACAGTGCGTATTGCAGTGCGTATACACACTAGGATATTTCTAAGCATATTGCCGTATTGTGTATACACACTACAAAACTTAATACAGCTGTATCATACAGCTGTATTAGAGCGTATATAGCGTATCTTACTAATATATTAAGTAATAGGCAGTGAAAACTCTGTCAGTCCCTTAAATATTAATATATTACTCCTACTATTAATCTTAATATTTAACGTACTACAGTATGGCTTTTTAGGACCTTACCTCTAAGACAACTAGTGATTCTAGAGCTCCTAATTCGTGAATTTCTAAGCCTACGTCTCTATTTCTACTTCCTACTCATCTAAAAAGGACTATAACACAAAGGCCTTAAACTTCTCCTATTTAGGACCACACACCTTTTAACAACTGTAATGATATTATTCTTAATAGAGATAATAGAGTTATATGGTGTTATAAGTATTGTCCTTAGGAATATATTAAACGCAGAGGGACTAGGATTATATTTTAACATCTTGCAAGCGCTCACTCTCTTAATATAAAGACTAATTAGGACACTTAAAAGGGTCTAATATAGGATAATATTACAACTGCATTTGCACGAGTTGCTTAATTAGGAGAGCATAAACGGCGCTAACTTAACAGTACAATTCCTACACAAAATCTAGATCCTAATGTGCTTAAGCGATTATAGGTACAGTGGCTAAGTAGGTGTAGGATTCCTTTTGCTAAAGTAGAGAGAATTGAGTTTTAATCGTAAGTTATAGAGAGAGATATATATATATATATTAAGCTAGTGCTAATTATGCTTAGTCTTCTTCATTACCTTAATCTAGAAATCGACGCCTAGCTACTGTAAGGACACAGGGCACTGTATCACGAGAAGTGGCATATAGGAGTGTAAGTTGGATATGAGTTAGTACAATCCTATAGGTCTACTACAAAGGATATAAAAAAGATGAAGGAGGAGCGTAAGGCTTCCTACCCCTTAAGTATCTGTATTAGGTCCGACTCTGCTAAGCCTAGCGTGCCTGTAGATCCACTCCCGTCTGTCACCTAAATCTACCCCAACCCTCAAAATCCTACCCTGCCACCCTGTGGTGTTAGTGCTAGGCACTGCCCTATAGGTCCAAATGTACCCTGTGTAAGGAGGCATCCTTACAGCTACTAAGTTCACACAACACAATTTAAGAGTAGACAATACGTACATATAAAAGCCATAAACAGGTTATACAAGACTCCCTCTAATTAGCGCTCTTAAAAATACACCTTATAGTTAATCTATAGACCTCTCTAAATACACTAGCTGTCATTAGAGTAGTCTCTTACTATATCTCTAATTCTGGCTAATTAGAACACGTAGTTCTTACGCTATAAGAAATTAATAGAGAGCACTTAGGAGAGAACCAGTCCACCTGCATTATAGAGGTGGTCTAGGAATACAGAATTGCTTCAAAAATTAGCTATTTCATAATGGATAATGTAGGTAATAACAATACCCTAGTCTCTTATTTCTTAGAGTGTATGTAAGCCCTATGTAACGCTGGGTCTTAAACGTATAAGACTCACAAAGGTTTCGTTGCGTTGGTTTACTTAACAGAGGAGGCAGGGGATCAGACACAAAGGCTTTCGTAAAACACGTTACAGTATATAACAAATACTATATTGAGTTGAGCACAAAGCTCCTATCTAAGAACTAACTATCTACTTATATAGTGGCGTCATGCTAAAGGGAATAGGGGGAATAGCAAGCTCTCTTACTATTCTCGCTATTCCTGTTGTTCCATCACGTGACATCCTGCAGGAGTCCGATAGTAGATACCCTGTTCTACCACGTGACTTCTAGGAGCCCCTACGCTCCTGGAATCCCGCCTACTCCCAAACCCCCTGCTCCCAGAAGCCCTACGGCTCTTAGAGCACTCGCTCCCAAGAGCCCCCACACTCCTGGGGTCCCTACTGGCTCTAGGAGTATGCAGGTTCTATAGTCGTAACACTCTACTAC